>NDXB01019085.1:0-10295 GCA_002631895.1 Agapornis roseicollis
AAGGAATGCCATCCAGAGGGACCTCAACATGCTTGTGAGGTGGGCTGATGCCAACCTCATGAAATTTCACCATGCCAAGTGCAAGGTCCTACACATTGGTTGAAGCAGTCCCAGGCACAGCTACAGGTTGGGCAGAGAGGAGATTCAGAGCAGCCCTGCAGAGAAGGACTTGGGGGTGGTGGTAGATGAGAACATGAACATAAGTGGTCTTCAGTGTGCGCTCACAGTCCAGAAAGCCAACTGTACCCTGGGCTGCATCAAAAGGAGCTTGATCAGCAGGTCGAAAGAGGTGATCCTGCGCCTTCTACTCTGCTCTTGTGAGACCTCACTTGGAGTATTGTGTGCTGTTCTGGTGTCTTCAACATAAAAAGGACATGGAGCTGTTGGAACAAGTCCAGAGGAGGGCCACAAGGATGATCAGGGGACTGGAGCATCTCCCATACGAAGATAGGCTGAGAAAGTTGGGACTGTTCAGCCTGGAGAAGACTGCACGGAGGCCTCATAGTAGTCTTCCAGTATCTGAAGGGGGCCTATTGGGATGCTGGGGAAGGACTCTTCATTAGGGACTGTAGTGATACGACAAGGGGTAATGGGTTCAAACTTAAACAGGGGAGGTTTAGATTTGGTATAAGGAAGAAATTCTTTTGCGTTAGGGTGGTGAGGCACTGGAATGGGTTTCCAAGGGAGGTTGTGAGTGCTCCATTTGTGGCGGTGTTCAAGGCCAGGTTGGTGAATCCTTGGGTGTCATGGTTTAGTGTGGGGTGTCCCTGCTCATGGCAGGGGGGTTGGAACTAGATGATCTTGGTGTCCTTTCCAACCCTAACTATTCCTTGTTTCTATGATTCTAATGTTCAGTATTTGTCACTAGTTATTGTAAAAGTTTTATTATTATTTTGTAGAAATTGACAACTTTCAAAATTACCTAATTCTCCTTTATTCAGTGCTTAACTCACATATTTGGATTCCGTTTTTCAGGCTAAGCATAATCACTCACTGAATTGTCTAGCCTGCAAGTGCTAAATTTACTGTTTGGATCTATGAACAATGAATATAGCTTAGTTAAACATTCTTCTTTGCCTTTCTTAGTTGTTTTTTTCATTCTTCCAGCTGTTTATGCAAGCTCTATGTAGGGTGTTTTCTTACTGTGGGATCATAACAGAAAACATTGTTGATGTTTAACAAAATTAGAATCCATTTGGTACTTTTCTTCTGCTTTCCACAGTGGAACATTTCCACTCAGTTTTGCTCTCTAAACAGCTGTTGCATAAAGTACACTTAATACTTATTAGCATTTTACATGGATGTTACCTGACTACTGGCATCTTCCCATTAATTTTTTTTCTTTTTCATATTTTATAGTTGTTCACTGGTCACTTAGATGCACTGCACTAGGCGTCTGCTACTTAAGCCTTTGCTAGGTACTTATGCTCAAGCATAGTGATAAGGAGAGAGAACTTGTGTGTTCTCTAGAGAAAGGCATACGTTTTTTTCATTGATTGTACTGTAAAATGGTAAATTTGCAGAGCTGAAGTGGACAATCTTGTTGCTTATGTCTTTAACGAGTACAATAGAAATGAACTTGTAAATCAAAAAAGTTGTCAGTATCTTGACATCCACCATTAGCATGTTTCATGTGGATTACTTCAGCTTGTCTTCAGACTACTTTCATGGACTGAAAAGCATTAGAGACTGGAGTTCATTTGGTGTCCTTTCAGTGTGCAGCTTCAGAGTAGTTTCACTTGAAATGAACCCAGTTGTGCTCTGAGACTGTGCTATAAAGTGAATGAAAGCCTGGTATATGGAGATAGTTAGCTTTAAAAGCACTCTCCAATCCAGGCTGAAACTGTAACATAGACATACTATCAGCCACTCTACAAAACTAAAGGCTATTTGAAAAACTATAGAAATTATTAGAATTTCATTAGATCATTGAATATTAAAACTGCAAATAAAGAAGAAACTTCTCTTGTTGTATGAACTGCTGTTGAGGTTTTTTTGACTACTTTTATGTTATGGCTGTTAAGAAGCAATCTATGAACCAAGTATGGTGTATGTTCTCATAAAGAATTTTATGCAAAACACAATTTGTTAATATTAAAAAATATCTCTTCAAAAGAAGATAATGTATTCAGTGGCACATTTTCTACTATGTTAAATGATTTCCATTTTCAATACAATTTCTCAACAAAATTTCATCCATTGCTCTGATTACAAAGGTGAACTTTTAAGTTCATTTGATCTGAAAAATAATTACAATCTTCTTTTATGTTCAGTATTAGATCCATAATGCTTGAAGCCTGGAAACTTGGAATTAATATGTTTTGTCTTAGAACCTTTGTTGTCAACTTTTAAAACCAGTTATGTCAAAAATTAAGAAATTTTTTTTTTTGTCAAAACTTTTGACTTTTTTAGTAGAAGCTGGTTATCCAATTCCTGATACAGTATATTTCTGAATTATTGCAAATCTAATATCCATATCCTTATTTCTATGTGGCTGTCATTTGGTGTAGAATTCTGCAATCCAGGGCTTTAAATTTTATTTATTTTTTTTTTTTTAACATCAAACATGCTTGCGGTAATTTGTTTATTAAGGAGGAAAAAAGCTTTACATATTCATAGTTAATATCTATATTTTTAACATTGAGGATAAATTCTTTTGCTAAATATTTGACACGTCAGCATAGATTTTATCATTTGCATAACATGATATTGCATAGCTAGATGTGAATGCAACTGATTTTGTATTATAATTAGACACCTGCATAACTTGCATATAAAAAAATAAGCTAATTATAACTTTTTCCAGTATTTATTTGATCTCAGTTTAACTTTCTGTAAGGCTGACAATTGGACAGTTGGCCAGATTTCTTTCAAAGCTTTGAAGCTGTCGTGTAAAAGCACTGCCTTTTTTTTTAATCCCTGAAGGCATGTATCAAGGGACCCAATATAAGATAAGAACTTAAGTAGCAGTTTCTAGATCTCTATCAGCTTAGCACAATGAGAGGAAATCAAATCCCAACCTTTAGAAATTCTTTCCAGCTGTGCATTTGTGGGTTTTCTCAAGGAGAAATATATTTTCCTGAAAAAAATACACACCTTCAAATAACAGGCAATAATCTGTTGCAGTACTTCTGGCTAAACCTGAGACCCATTACCTTCTTAAAGACTGAAATTAGGCTTTGAACTAAGACTCTGTGTACATATGTGTATATGCACGTATGTATGTATACAGATGTGTAGGCTTTCCTTTTTTCACATATTCATTGGACTCATACAGTACAGTCAGAACCAAGTTTACCATATTTCATCTCTAAAAAAATTGTGCAATTTGTAGTCAAACAATGAGTTCACTTATATTGGTACCTTCAATTCATATACCTCAATACTCAAAATTAGACTCTGCATCTGCCTTTAATGATAAAGCACCTATAAACCTAGTGAAAGGAAACAGGTAACTTCGATGTATGGTTCAAAACCTGAACTTACCAAGTGTCCTGGGTTTAGCAGTAGCAGTCATTTTTAATTCTTCATAGTAGCTGGTGCAGCTGTGTTTTGACTTTTGGTCGGGAACAAAACTGATAACAGGAATGTTTTTAATTACTGCTTGGATGTTTTACTCTGACCAAGGACTTTGTGAGCCTCGTGCTCTGCCAGGGAGGAAGGGAGGCTGGCAGGAAACAGGGACAGGACACCTGACCCAAACTGACCAAAGAGGTATTCCATACCATAGCACATCATGCCCAGGAGGTAACTGAGAGTTACCCAGAAGGGCTAGTGCTCTGGGGGGGGGTTGAAAGAGGTTTTTTGGTCGGTGCTCGGTGGGGGTGAGGTGTTGTGAGTTATCTGTCAGTGGTTGGTGAGATGCTGTATTCTTTTCCCTTGTTATTTCCTTTATCGTTATTATTATTGGTGGTAGCAGTAGTGATTTGTGTTATCCCTTAGTTACTGGACTGTTCTTATCTCAACTTGTGGGTGTTGCATTCTTTTGATTCTCCTCCCCATCCCTCTGGAAGCAGGGGAGGGCAAGAAAGGGGGGTTGGGTAAGTGAACGAGCTGCATGGCTGTGTTTAAACCATGACACCAAGCAGGGAATAATGTACATCATGAAAAGGCTGTGTCTGAAGCTTCTCTGTCTGGGTCTCAGATATCTATGCTTTCCAATTTCCCATTTTGGATCTGAAGATTTCTGTTTTGTGTGTATATTCCTCACTGTGTCTTAATGACTTAAAAACTAATGGCTGAGGTGAGAGTAGTCTCACATACACTTTATGAAATAGTGCAGTATCTGAGGAAATGGGATAACTTGCTTTGTGTCTTTGGTCCTGTACCTCCAAAGCCACATTGCTATATAAAAGTCATGGCACTTGAAAGAAAAAATTTGTAAACTGTAACTATAGTATTAATACTGGCGTTCCTGTTTTTCGGCTGGGATAATTTTCTTCCAGGTAGCTGGTACAGTGCTGTGTTTGGTCTTTATAGTGAGAAAAATGTTGATAACACACTGATGTTTTAGTTGCTGTTAAGTAGCGTTTATTCTAAATCAAATACTTCTCAGTGAAGAGGGACAGAAGAAGCTGACAGGGAGCAGAGCCAGGATGGCTGACCTGAGTTAGCCAAAAAGGTATTGCATATCACTGAACTTCATGCTCAGTATATAAGCTGGTGGAAGTTCATGGGGAGCCACCAATTGCTGCTTGGGGACAGGCTAGGCATTGGTCAACAGGCAGTAAGCAATTATATTGGGCTTCACTTGTGTTTTCTGAATTTCTATTTCTCCTGTTTTGTGTTGCTCCCTATTGTTATTATCATTATTGTTTTCATTATTTCTATTATATTTTACTTAATGTTAGTCATTAAACTGTTCCTATCTCAACCTGCAGGTTTTATCTCCTATTGATTCTCCTTCCGATATCACCTAGGTGGTGAACGGGAGAGAGTGACCAAGCAGCTGCGTGGTACTTAGTTGCCAGCTACTCCTAAATCACGACATTTGGAAATGAGCGTAGTTTTGGTTTTGTCAAACTCTTTAGGGTAAAATACATGCAAAATCCCAATGCAGACAGCAAGGAAAACACAGCAGGTTTTCCTCATTATTCTGCTCTTCAACTAGAATTTCCCAAACAGGTTGTCTATCAGTTAATTTAGGTTGTTTCTTTTTCTCGTATTTTGAGGGACCAGATTAGGTTTTATTTTGAAAGTAATTGAAACAATGTTCTCATGTTTCTTAAATTTTGCAGTACAGAAATATTATTTTTTGAGTATCTCTACAAAGAAAGGATATATCATGTTGGTTGTATAAGTACTTTTGCTTAGTGGTTAAGTAATTTGCATTAATAGAAAATAGGTTTTGAATGAGTATCATACAAACAGCATGCCAAAAGTTGCTCTACAATGCTGACATGCCTGGAAGAAGTGGTAATTCGTTGGATGGTATAAATAGAAGATGTAGCTTTGTTAGGAGCAGCTTAAAATCGAATGTAAAAATCTAGTAAGAAGGATAGTTTTACTAAACAGGTAAAAAAAGCCAACAGGCAGTTTGAATTTTGTCAAATGTCACTTAATTACTGGTTTGATTATATGCCTCTCAGCTCTTGTGATGGTATAAAGAACCTTTTTGTCCTGTGGCAAAGCACCTCAGCAGACATTCCCTGAAGGGAAGCCTGTGACTGTCAGATGCCGGGGGCAGAGCAGGATCATGCTGACCAGCCGGAGGTTGGTTTTCCTGTGGTGTCTGCCCTGATGCTGCAAAGATCAACTGCCCCGGCAGCAAACTGCCCAGAGACAGTGACAGACACTGTGGTGCCTGCCAGGACATAGCATGAACTGGGGCTGGGGTTTACCTGACACCCACCACTGGCTGGAACCTTCCAGAACAGCTCCTGGTGAGTGTGTGAGCATGAACATGAGCCTCTGCCTGTGGGAGGGTGCAGGAGAACCCTGACCCTATAGAAGGTCCTGCAGTGGCATGGTGGCTGTCCCTTGGTCCTTGATTCCTAGGGGGTTAGGTAGTGACAAGAGATGTAGCTGAAAGGGCCTCTTGCTGAAAGAGATGTTGTGCCATAGGTTGGTGATTCTGCCTATTTTATTTTTTATTTTTATTTTTTTTTTCCCTCCATTTACGTTGGGTCCTTTATAAAAGTAAGAATTTGCCAAGACTTTTGTTCGTGCTGACACAGTTTTAGGGAAGTTTGCAACAAAATTAGTTCTTATTTCACCCTTTGGAGGGCCTGTGGCTTTTCCTGTGACCCACTCAGAGGTTGGATGAAACCTTGGGTGGCATGGTTTAGTCTGGGGTGTCCCTGCTTATGGCAGGCGGGTTGGAACTCGATGATCTTAAGGTCCTTTTCAACCCTAACTATTCTGTGTTTCTATGATTCTATGAAAGGTACATGAAAGAGATTTAGTAGACACCATACACTTATTCAGTCAATTATTAAATTCAGTAGGGATGTGGATTAAATTTGTAATAATGGTTAAAAAAAACCCAAGCAAAACAGGTTAGCAATCTCATTTCAGATGCTTGGCTTTCTGTGGAAAATGAAATCTTCATAGACAAAGTTATAAATATTACATACTAGCTTTTCTAGGAAGATGTTTCACATAATTGGTGTTTTTCTTTTTCTGGTTGTATTCTGCTTTGATGGTCTCATAATATGACAACTTGTTCTTCTGTGAAGCTATTTTCCTTGACAGGCAGGAAGCAGTTTTCTTGGGGTCATCTGTAAAATGTATGTACTCTGTCTGTACTGCAGTATTCAATGCATATATTATTTTTGGCTTTTATTCATAGATATTCTTCAGTTTATGAAAGCACCTATCTAATAAATGCACAGTTGCAAAAATAACAATTAAATCCTACTCAGTTCAACTGAGCTAAGTGCATCAGTATTCAAGCACATGTCTGAGTATGTGGATTTGCTGTCTTAAGCCAAACAGTGATCACATTGTGGTAGAATGCTTGGCTTATATGGACACAATATTAGACAACATGTGTATCTGTACTGGAAAACTTCTGGTGAAAAATGAGTATGTTATGTGACCTAACTTATGAAGATAATAAACTTTTCCAGTTTTTTTCATACTTCACCAGAAGGGTAAATGCTCTGGGTTTCTTAGAAGAAATATAAATACTGCCCTTTACTTGCACAGTGTTGCCGGTATGTATTAGCCATTCATATGATCCTGTTCTCAGCCAGAACAATTGCAATTTTGTCCCATAGAAATTCAGTCCAAAATGTAATGGTCAGGCACGATATTACTGTATTGAAGCTTCATTGAGAGATATGATTTAAGGTTTATTTGTAGAGAACTTTGGTACTGAATTGTCACATTTTCAACACATAATGAAACTAAGGTGGTATCACACAGGCACACAAGATCTGACACTAAATTTCATTATTCTCAGAGGAGTTGAGGCATTCAGCAGTTTCTGACAATAGCATTGAGTTAGATAGATAATTCAAAGATAATGCAAAACCTTTTAATTCTCTATTTTTAATTAAAACATTTTATAGATCCATTACTTTCATTAACTAGAAATGACCATGTAGAATGCAGGAGCCTCATTAGTGGGGGCTATAAACTATAGAGCAGAGGTTAGAGCAGGGTAAATCTATATCAATATTTTGTCATCTATCTAATGATCTTTCCGTTTGTTTGACTCTACCACAAAGTGAGTTTGTGTTAGCAGAGTAAAGAAACTTAGATATACAAGACAAAATTCTGGAAATTTGATGTCTCAGCCAATTTATGTTGTTTGGGTTCCTTTTCTATTGTAGAGCCTAGCAGAAGATACATTTCACCCTGTATAAATAAATCATTAGCAAGATAGATTTGAGTTGATGACAGATGAGAAGATTGGGAAGAGCTATGCAGTGTTTGACAAATCATAAGAAATATGAAGTATCTGAAACCTTGAAGCATTATATCTGACAGTTTGACACCTATGCTGTTGCTGTGTTTTTTAGGCTATGATAAGAAACAGAATCATCAACTTTCTGCACCTAAGTCAAAGTGAGGTATACATTAGGCACTGATGTAAAAATCTACATCCAGTTCAGTTTCTCTGATGTTTAGAATTTTGGATCCATGATAAAATTAATATTCCATTGATCGATGGAACATAACTTTAGCATTGTAAGAAGCTCATGCTTTCTGTCAGAATTGGTTGAAAAGTTTTGTTTTCTAGTGCTGCCACTAAAACTGTATGTAAATCCTCTAGATTTTCATTAAGTGGGATATTAGTTACTGCTTGATCCTGCAATCCTTGTTCCAACAAAACTGCAGACTTTTGCATCAAGAAAGGTAGAAGGAATAGAATCCATCATAGATTTGAATGCAAATGTAAAAATTTCCTTCTGAAGATAATGCTCACCTAAAGCAGGATAATGCAGATGTCTTTTGCCTTGTAGTTATACATATATATAATAGGAAACTGCATTCTCTTAAGCCTCCACTGAATTTGGACACCTAATACAGAACAGCTGTGGTTATCTTCAGATAAAAAGAGGGGATGGAAGTAAGAGCAGTGACTTTCATCTTTAGCATTTATTAGCTAAGTCCCCAGAAGCAGACTACAAATCTGCTGAAGTCTGAAGGATTTTTGGACCCATGTTTCCTCATGACTGATCTAGTTACTGGCAATCAGAACAAAAAAATAAATTCTTTATGTGAATAGTGGCAGCATTGTTCCTCACCCAGTCAGAGAAGAGCAGATAAGGAAGAAACACTAATAAGCCCCATTAAATGTATTGAATAATTTAATATGATGGGTAACAGTTTTGCACTATAAGGGAAAGATCTCTTGGGTTAGAGCAAAATTTCAGTGTAAGTGGAGTAAAACTTCTCAGGTAGAGGAAGCCATTCAAATTCTATTGAAGCAGTTTGGGAAATTTTGCCTCTATACATGCAAATATAATTACAATGTTAAATGACTACTGCTATACTGGAGTGAGGTTTTTATGTATAGTTTCTGAATACTCTGCCAAATTTATTTATAAGTGGAAGGGTTATACATTATTTCTTATTGGACTCCATTTTTCAGATATATACATATATATATGTAAGTCCAGATTCAGTTTCATAATCATTTCTTATGTGTACCAAAAAGAAATGGTCCACCTACAGGAACATGAATCGGTATGAGGCTGTTCAAGAGGTATGTGACATCTGAACATCAATTTTTAGCTGTTTTTTTAGGATGCATTCTTTGGGATGAACATAGTGTGATGAACATCCTATGGGCCATATGTGGGAACTGAAAGTAGTCCTTTCCCACCATGTGGATAATTAAAGAAGAAGAATTGCTGGTAATGCACCTGGGTCTTGAGTAAGCCAGGGAGTGTTTGGGTGCAAGGTTGGGCTGGGAAGCAGCCTGGGGAGTGATTGTTTATAGAATAGAATTTATAGGGACTGAAAACAGTCATTGAGAATGATGTAGTACCTGTTTGGCTTCATGACTCAGACCTGTATCTGTATGCTATATATTACCATGGTTGAGTGAATAAAGTAGAACTAGTTGTGAAAACAGTGTGTGTGTGTGTTTAGCCTCTTTCTTTACAGGCACCGCAGCCATACTTCTAAAGATGGGTGAGAAAGCAAGCAGATTGGAAAGCTGAGGATGCTTCTTAGAAGAAAGACTGTCCTTGGACTCTTTAGCCCATGGATTGTTATGCTTAAATGTACTTTGTATTTTAAGAAATTAAAAAAAGCTACAAAACTGGCAAAAGATATTTTAGGTAATATTCCTGTAACTTCATAGATTCATCCTGCTATAGCAACATATTTTTTAATGGTGGGGAAAATTGCTCTTTCAGTGCATGTTTTCTGGCAAAGCAGAATTTTGATACATTAACATTTACTTACTGCTTTCTCAAATAAAAGACACACCAAAGAAAAGAAACGGGTTTCTTATCCATTGCATCTTAACAGCACCTCTGTGCTACCAAATAGAATATTTTTAAGTTAGATGGTTATAATTTTCAAGCAGTGTAAAATATTTTACTGCAGGAAGGAGTATTCTGAAAGCATTTAGGTGATGCACTAAGTTTCATAGCAATTGCTATGCTTTGAGTTCTAAAGGCAAACCAGGAAAAGGTAACTGTTTCCTGTGACTTTTCTCCCAGGATATTGAAGTCCATAAAGTCTCCTTCCAGATCTGTAATTATCAGGAAGTAGAATTGCACACAGAATTAAGGTCAGGTCTTCTGCATCAGGCTCAAGCTCTCATCTCAGGTGCACCCTCTGGGGAAAAAAAAAAAAAAAAAAAAAAAAAAAAAGAGGGAAAAAAAAAAAAA
>NDXB01019086.1:0-19055 GCA_002631895.1 Agapornis roseicollis
GGCCAGCGCCTCAGCACCCTCCCAGGGAAGAGCTTCTGCCTCAGAGCTCAGCTCAATCTCCCCTTGGGCAGGTCAAAGCCATTGCCCCTTGTCCTGTCCCTGCAGGCGCTTGTCAAAAATCTCTCTCCATCTTCCCTATAAGCCCCCTTTAAGTATTCAAAGGTCATACGGAGCTTTCCTTTCTCCAGCCTAAACAATCCCAACTCTCAAACTTTTCAGGATGTTTCCTTTTAGAAACCTTTTAATTTCCTGATTTGAGGGTTTAGCACTATGTGAAAAGTGGGCTACCTTGGTGGACTTTCAGAAACACAAATTAATTACTCAGGTTTCTCATCAGTCAGTATATGAATATATTAGCATATAGGTATATATGTGTGTTACTGATGAGAAGCCAGAACTGTCTATAGGCATCCAATCTTTAATCTGTTTTAAGAAACCACCAGCTACTGTGCTGAATAACAACATTGTTCTATGTAGTCTTTGACAGTGCCATGGGAGGAGAAGCACAAGCCAGTGGGGTTGTAGGGAGGATGCTGAAGGCTGGGAAAGGTCGAGTGCCAGCCAAAAAAAGGGTTGTAGAGGTTGAAGATTGGCTTGGTGGCAGAAGTTCTGTTCCAGTAGAACCAATAAATAACATGAAAAAGAAGTTTAAAAGAAATCGAGCATATCTCTAGGGAATGATATTTAGGGAGAGCACGTCAGTCTGCCCATCACTGTCCACTTCCCTCAGCATCCCCAGCTGTGGCACTGGGGACGTCAGCAGGTACAGCTCTGCTTAGCACAGCTGTGAGGTAGGGAAATGGCTGTTATCCCCATGGGGAGCTGATGTGCAGAGTGACAAAGAACAGATTTTGAAAAATATATGAAATCTGGTGAAAGCTGACATCTAAATTCCTTTGAGAACACTCACTGTGTTGCCCTGTAGTAAAAGCCGTAGTGCCTGACTTCTTCCAGCTCTTTCATCAGTGAGCAGGCACTCAGTGTGAAGTGTGCTTTTGTCATTTTGTGGGGTCTGGTGTGTTTCTCTAAGTCACTCATATCAGGCAGACAGGAAGGCTGGATGTAGACATTTGAAACAACCTCTGAGAAGGGAATCACAAAATCCAGAATCACTTCTAAAACTAAACTAAAACTGACCTAGAAAGTACTTAGGTGGGACTGGAGGTAACATCTACCAAAGTCTGTAGAAAGGAGTGAATACAGTTTGGAGTCTTATTACCCACTTCTCAATATCTGCATCCCAATTTCTTTGGCTTCTCCATCTAATACATCCCTATTCCAACAACTCCCCACTGATTAACTAGTCCTGTTTCTTTTCTACCACTGAAGGCATTTATTCACAAATAGAAGCAGCAGTGGAGGGTCACGCTGCCAGTCACCCACAGTGACACTGCTGCTGGAAAGAGTGAGGGAGAGATGGGAGGTAGGCAGGCTTCACAGTATGATTAGACTTTGAATTCCAACGAGGAGTGTGCAGCGTTGTGTGAAGCGTGGACAATACAGCCCTCACCTCAGGAACAGATTGCTTTCTCAGTGGATGGGAGGAGGGAAAACTGTTGAGTACATCAATATTCCAGGGTTAAAACCTTAGAGATGAGTGTGACTTCCGTAAGAGCCTTGATTTCAGTGGAAAATAGGCAAAATCAGGATCAATCTGACCCCAGGAGCTGAAAAAACCCAGTATGTGCTGTTTCTACTTAGTGGGATCTTCATGAGTGAGCCACTTGGCCAGCAAAATCCATGGTCAAGAGTTAATGCAGATTCCTGTACTGCCTTTGCCATTTTTTCTTTGTTTATAGTGCTGGTCAGTTTAAAGCAGCAAGTTCCTCTAAGATCTTCCTTCTTATTCCTAAATAATAGGACCAGTTTATACCTCCTGATTTGTAATCTAAAGGATGTGCCCTATTTTCTGTCTATTATTTTTTGTCTTTAATGATCAGCCTTGAGCTGTTAAAGACAATTGCCATTTGCAATTCACCTCCCTTTCCCATCCCTCAGAAAGAACTATCCACCTTTTATTGAATGATTTGGCTCAGTTTCATGAAGATATGAAGGAGCTGCTATAGTCTCATCTGTTTTTTATCAAATAGTTTAATTTGATGCAAATTGTGCATTTCTGCCACCTTACAGCAAATAACTGAACAGCTCATCTGCCACCACTGCTGCTATGGCTTAGTTTCTTCAGGATCTAAAAAGAAGTCATCTTCCAGAAAGGTTTAGATTGGATCTAAGGAAGAAATTCTTTCCTGTTAGGGTGGTGAGATGCTGGAATGGGTTGCTCAGGGAGGTTGTGAGTGCTCCATCCCTGGCAGTGTTCAAGGCCAGGTTGGATCAAGCCTTGGGTGCCATGGTTTAGTGTGGGGTGTCCCTGCTTATGGCAGGGGGGTTGGAACTGGGTGATCTTAAGGTCCCTTCNTCCCTGGCAGAAGGCCAGGTTGGATCAAGCCTTGGGTGCCATGGTTTAGTGTGGGGTGTCCCTGCTTATGGCAGGGGGGTTGGAACTGGGTGATCTTAAGGTCCCTTCTAACCCTAACTGCTCTATGATTCTATTCTATGATTCGAAAGACAGCACACTTTCTGCTCAGTTTTTAATTTGTCTATATATGTACTCAGTACTGTGTCTGCTGCCACACAGAGAGTGCTGTTTTCAGACTCATTCTGCAGCCTAGTGTGACCAGCAGAAGGGCTGAACTCAGCATCAGCCTGCTTGGCTTCAGAAATCACTCCTCTGATCTTCGGGTCCAACTTCAGACATGTGAGTTGTGCTGCAGGAGTCCTGCTCAAATAGAGGGTTAGGTGTTTACAACACTGGGATGGAAGAAACAGTTCCAGAGAAATCAAACTGCAGCAGGGAACTCAAAAGACACTGAATGTTAAAGCATTTCAAAGAAAGAATGGTATCAAGGAAGGCTTCTTAGAAGTAGAGAATTTTCAGGGATCTGCCTGGGGAGAGCAAAAGAATCTTTGATAATGTAATCTTAATAATTGATATTTTGCTCATCTAATAATTAATAATAAATCCCAACTAAATTAGATTTTCTTTTATGTAAGGCTTTTTCATTTTTCCTTTCCTAAAAGGCTTGTGGATGGAGGGTCTATTCTCTTGCTGTGTTTTGTCCTTGCACACTGCTTTCTGTTGCTTCTTTACTACTCAAGTATGTTAAGTAAGAATAACAATTAATCTCTGTATCCATTATCAGAGATTAGCAGAGTCCATTAGCACTCAGTGTTACTTATAATAGTAATTCATAATTACAGAAGGGAAACTGAGGAATAAGAAGATAGAGCCAATCATTTTCCAAGTGTCTTTTAAAATGTTAAAAATATTCTTTGGATTAATCTGTTCTCTACTGAAACTGTCCCAACGTTTCAGAATTTGAGGCAAAACCATCCTAAAGAAAAGAAAGGTTTAAAAGATGTTTAATTTGTTTAAAAGATGTTTAATTTAGCAATAGTTTTCAAAACACTTTTAACTAAAAGAGCATTTTTATAGGAGAGGTGCTGGGAAAAACACTAGTTTGAAAGCCAGTTTTACATAAGTTTTCACTGAATCTATCCTCTTATTTGGGAACATGTTCAGAGTGCAGCCTGCGAAACTGTGACCAAAATTCCTCGCTTTTAATTTTAGTCAGGAAACTAAAGAAGAGACTTATTAATCATAAGCTTTCAATTTAGTTTGAGGCGTTTTGGGCTATCTGGGTCTGAATCATCCTGAGGAGATTCCTTCTTTTGCAGCTCATTGTGGAAGGAGCTGTGGCTGACCATGGGAGCCTGAGAAGCTACTTAAGAGCCTCAATCTGGTTATTTTGGCTTCATTTTCAGTTACCATCTACTTGAACACTCTGAAACAATCCCAAAATTCACTGATGTTGGAAAATGCATCCTCAAATCATTCTTCCAAATTATTCTGTGCTGTAAAGACCACAACAAGGTTCAGGTTTTGAATTCCCAAGCATCAGCCAGTGCCTCTTAGACCCTGAAGGTTGAGTAAACTGGCAGATGTGAGGCAGGATCAGGTCATGCATCACGGTCCTTTCTGCTCCTATGCACTGAGTGATGGAGCCATCCTGTTGACTTTTCTGCCTCCCATTTCACTCTTCCTACCAGGAGGAAAGATTTCAGTGTGCAAGCTGCAGGCCTCTTGAAAGCCATAGAGCTCTACAAGTGCCCACTTACCTTGCTGTCACTTCAGCTCTTGCCCCATGAATTCACTTTACACCCTGAGAGTATTTGTCTAACATGCCAGGTTTTTGGCTTCAGGATGAGCCAAGGTGAGAAGCAAATAATTTGGATTAGGTTCTTATGGTTGATACGGGTGGGAGGCATTTGGATTAAATTCCTAAATAGGGACAAATCCTGACCCAGCTGAAATCCTTCTGGCTCACATAGGGACAGTGTTTGGTCAGGAGTGGATAATGTGGATATACAGAAAGTTGAGCTTCTTTTTGCAGAGACTAAATATCCCAAAGAGAGCAAATCATTCACATTCAGTGAAGGGCACCAATGAAACAAGTCACCTTTCCAGACCAGGAAGGAACACGCTGGATCAGTTAAAGCAGATTTATAGCTTTTTAACTGTGATAAAACTCTATCAGTGTGTATATGAATTTACATAGGAGTAGGGTTGGGTTTTTTTTCCCCTTTCTTTTAATGCAAGCCACATTGGAAAGTGTGCACAAAGGAGCCCCACTTTGAGGAAAGACAACTGGAACAAATTATATGCATTCAGACTTGTTAAACTGAATTGGCAGCAGAAATATTCCTGGTAACCTGAGCATTACAGCAGCATTGGTATAGTTAAGGTTATGTCAGCATTTCCATTAGAAACCCCTACTTTCAGAGGTTTATATCTGCAGTAAAAATTCACTGTGGGTTGCAACTTGACAAGCCGTGCAAGGTCTCATCTGAGATGGATTGTGGTGTTTTTCCTTTTACCTTTTTTCTTTACGAAACTGGGGAGAAGAATCTGTTTGAAGAGTGAAGGTATAAGAGCACAAACCAAAAATAGCACCATTCTGCCTTTGATCCTTTTCGATGTTAAAACCCCCTCTTTCTCTCGTTGTAGTGCAACAGAATCTCGCTCTGAAGGAGGTATTAATCATTACACTATTAAAGGAAATGAAACATTAATTTATGGCCCATTAGATGTTTTTTTCACTACAGAACTGCCAGTGTTTTGGTCTACCTCAGCTTATACTGAGAGATTTGTGACTAACATGAAAAATAAAACCCAAAGGGAGCAGATTCAGTGTGGAAAAAGTGCTTTTGGGCAGCTTTAGAAGAACAAAACATTGAAGGCAGAGTTGTCCAGGGACTGGAGCAAGTAGTAGGAATTCAGCCTTCTGGTTTCTGCCATGGGCTTCTCAGCTGAAAAACTTAACTTCAGTTTTCTCCATTGTAAATGGAAGATACATGAATGGCTTCAGCATCTTTCCAAGCTATTCCCTCATCTGTACAATATTACTGGAGCTAGCCATGGTTTACACTACAGTGAATGAGTAGTCAAAGGGACCTATGGCTCCATCACTTGTAGACATCATAAGGTAAGCTAATACTGTCTTTTAAATCTCTAGAGATTTCCAAGTGCACAGCACTGAACTTGCTATTTCTGGGTGTGGATCATCTCTTGAGCATGTCTGTGCTCTCAGTTCCTGCAGGCTTGTGTATCTTCTACACTTGGTGTACTCATAGCTAAAGTTCATTAGAACTTTTTCCATGCACCAGATAAAAGCTGGTGTGGAAGTGCAAAGTATTTTAAAATACAGGAAGGAAGTCTGATGCTCGTGTACTCGAGGCTGCCTTGTGTTATTCCTGTGAAACTGATCTCTCAGCTGGGAATGAGCTCAAACTTTTGGGAAGGCTTGTTCCATTAGCTGTTTTCAAGCCATATGTCTCCATTTCAAAATGAGGACCTGGGGGCTTTGAACTTTATTTATAAGCTGGAATTTGCTGGTCACTCTGAAGCAGTGATTAATTTGTAAGGGAGAAGATGCCAGAAGTCTCTCTCTGACCTGTGTGTTCTTTCAAACTAAACATCCCATAACTGCATAGCCTCAGAAGATGTTTCCCCCCACTTCCTCCTCCATCACTTCTGCACTTTGCATTATTCGCTGTGTTTATTGTAACACGCTATTAATCTCAACCACGGCTTTCAAACCATCCTGTGACCCCAACAAGTTCTTCAACTAAAGTGGTGATAGCTTTAGGTGTTGTGGGTGGAAGCTTTGAGGCTCCAAGTAGAAAGGAAAGGATCGGGTTAAAATGTTTGAGACTTGAGCTCAGAGGAAAAAGTGCCTTCTGTGGATACAGCACAAGTCTTCTGAGAAATGATATTTGGAACATGACATGAGGGGATAGTGCAGCTTCTTGCTGTGTGTCTATGAACCACGGTGTATCCTTTGAAGTTACTTCCCATGTGTACCTGGATGCAAAGCAGTAGGGTTGTTTTGTTCAAGAGAGGGCAATCCTTAACCATGTGTCTAACAGCAGGACCAAGCCCTTAGTGCCCATGCTTGGTGGTAAAGCTGATGTGATAGACAGTTACAGTACAGAAGAAGCCTTTGATCTTGGAGGGCTTTATATGAAAGACTGTCACAGTTCCTTAAGAGTCAATTGGGTTAAGCCTTTGAGGACTACAAGCCCCAGTATAGATATCCCACATAAAAATTACGGTTTGCTGGAAGCTTGGAAAACACCAGAATTTTGAGGGTTAAAGTTTTGTTTAATTCCTGCCGTGTGAACTGTGACCAGAAAAACCCAAAAGGTATGGAAGAGCTGGTAAAGTGTTTTAAATGCACGAACGGCATTAGCTCAAACTCTTTGACTGTGAGGTCAGTGATTTGTAGGAAGTCATGGCTGGAAGCAGGAGGCAGAAGACTGGTGACAGTTTGTGACCTTGGCCGAGTGACTCCAATGCTGGTGCCTGACTTCCATGCATAAAATGGGAGTTAATGATCATTGTTTGGTTCTTACAAGCTTTGGAGATACTTAGATTCTGGAAATGAAAAGTCGTGTTGTGCTCCCATTCCCTTCTGCTGATCCACGGTACCTCAGGGCTTTACTGCTGTTGTTCAACGTGTGCTCACATCTCTGTAGGGAAGCGATGGTTTAGGCAGCCTATTTGTAACATGCCTTCAAGGTTTTCCCAAACTTTTAGCAGGGTAGATATAATACATCTTTCTTTCTCTTCGCATATAATAATTAGATCTATTAATGGAAGCCCACTAATTGGCTTCTATAAATGGAAGTCTTTTCCATATGCAAAGAAAGTGTAGTAAAAAGACAGACGAGTGACTCCATGTGAATGGAACTACTGAAGCCCAAATCATAGAATCAGCATCCCAGACTGGTTTGGGTTGGTAGTGACCTTAAAGCTTATCCAGTTGCAGTCCCCTGCCATGATGAGGGGCACCTTCCATTAAAGCAGGTTGCTCCAAGCCCCTGTGTCCAACCTCTGGGCACCCTCACAGGGAAGAACTTCTGCCTAAGAGCTCATCTCAGTCTCCCTTTTGTCAGTTTGTTGTAACTTCTTGTCTACCTTACTTGTCCTAACTGAAGAAACTAAAGATTCCTTTGCAGGGCAGTAAATTCATAGAAATCACAGAATATCTCATGTTGAAAGGGACCCATAATTACAGGCAATTTTTATGTGTTGTCTTAAAACATGGAGATTCTGAGCCTTTCCTGTTCTCTGAAATCTCTGTGGGTTTTCAGAGTGTTTCTAGATGTCCTGCCAATTGAGTCTCTCAATCCCAGTATGTTTCATTTTCAAATAAGACCTGTATTGTAGAGAGACAATAATTCTGCCCCTCAGAATTATTGAGGTTAAGCAGGTTATAATTCCAGCATTGGGGACACCTCAGGATATTAGGTGTTCGGTCAGTACAACATGCTGCAAATAGGGAAAAGCATTCTGAACCCATAAATGGCCATGTATCTTTTCAGCCTTGTGGTGGCGAGGCCAGTGAGAGGCAAGTGTGTGTCATCACAGGCACTATTCAAAATCAGCCAGCCATGACAGCTCAGGAATTGGGCTCCAGGTTCTCCCACATAAGGGGAGAATTGAGCTTTGTGACCTGCTGCAAAGAAATTAAAGCAGTGCCACATGCCTCATTAGCATGACAGCTCTGGGAGTGGGCTTGGGGTGTAATAAAGTGCTGCGAGGCCTTGGAGTGCTTCCGTAGGAAAGCTCGCGAGTGTAAAATCGATGCTTTTGATACATTAGGTGGTAATGGAAGAAGCACAGCACAGAAGTGTTATGATCAGATGATTTAGTTATAGCTATAAATCTAGTGGCAGTATCGTGGCAACGTGGTAGGACACAGGGTTTCATAAGGAGCGCGGCATCAAGATTCATGCATTAGTCAAGCCTTGAAGCACATGTGGGTGAGGGTGGCATTGCTGATACAAATGACAGAGTGGTTCATGCTGGCAAACACACTGAGTAAAACAAGGATCCTCAGTAGTAAATGAGCACTTCAGACAGAGGTGAAGATGCTTGGGTTCTGTAGAGGTGTTTCTGGTATGAAATTGCTCTGGTGAAAAGAAAATCAGCATAGATTACTCCAGGTTAAAACTCAGGCTTACACACTGAGCCACATTTCAATAGTAAAACGACTTGGGTGATGTTTTAATGTAAATCAGTTCTTTTCCTTGCTACTCAGTTTACATAAGTTAAGGTGATTTGGGCAGGATTTGTCTCCCTAAAAATGAATGGCTACATGAGGCTATCAAAAGGATCTACATCCCACCTCAAGCCATATAGTTCCTCATTCAGGCATCTTAGTTTTAAATTCAGCCTTCCTCTTAAATTACCATCAGTTTTGCTGCCTTTCTTTGTATTGCAGTCATTTTTTCTACATCTCTCTAATAGTGTGGGACAAGTTGGTACAGCTTCACGTCTGCAATGAGTACCCAAAGAGAGACAAGTCAGGGAAAACCAAATGGGATTGACATCTCTTCCTGCCATTAACCTATGTTTGATGAGGAAAAATACCATTAGTACTAATGCAGAGGAGTAGCAAGTTGGAAGAGATAAAGCAGATTTTAGTGTTTTTGTAAGAGTGAGTTACAGAAATCCTGACTGGTGCTGCCTGTAACTTTTCTGATACCCCGATGAAACTTGAAACAAGAGGTCGCCTCAAAGGGTAATAGCTTCCAGCCAAAATGCACTTCAGTCTACCAGACCACCCATCCTTTCTTTATCAATGAGGTCAAAATAATAGCAGTACTTGACACTTTTACACAGATGGGTAAAATCCATCGTGCCACTAGGAGATATTTCCAGAAACCTAACCCAGGGAGCAGTTTTTAATAGCAGAAGTAGTTACAGTGCGCCTTTCCTGTGTCTATCTCTAAGCAATTAGGAAACAGTAGGTCTCTTGGTACCTCCTTGAATCAGATA
The DNA here is from genome assembly GCA_002631895.1 of Agapornis roseicollis. Taxonomy (NCBI): domain Eukaryota; kingdom Metazoa; phylum Chordata; class Aves; order Psittaciformes; family Psittacidae; genus Agapornis; species Agapornis roseicollis. Next base: position 9,404 of record NDXB01019086.1, read on the forward strand.
AGTGTGATTATCTCCATTTTCCAGAGGTCACAAGTGACTAGCCTGAGGTCACCCAGGCATTCTGCAATAGCAGCACGGCAGGGTTCGTCTCCCTTATCCTCCCATTTCTGTAACAACCATCACGCTATGTGCTCTCCCCAAAGCTTCACAGAGACACTTAACGCAATTAAGCGCTTTGGTGCAATTGATTTCTAACAGGTGACATCCTAAACCTGATTTCACCTGCTGAAAATGGCTTAATGTGACCAGTTTACAGACAATAATGATGTTCCTGCATGAAATTCATATAAAATGCACAAATTCGGACAGCTATCCAGGTAATGTATCTATCTAGATCTGCATAAAATACCCTGCTTGCAAATGGAGTGAGAAGTCACTGATTTTCAAACACAGATGTGAAATTTGCACTTAACTACCTATTTGAAAATCACGTCCTAGCTTGTAGGCACACTAACTCCTAAGCAGGGAGTTATTCAGCCTGTGCTGAATATTGCAGTAGCTCCTATTTAAAACAGTTTGCTTTGTCTTCCATTTCTCGTCCCCAAAAAACTCTTGAGAGGTTTATATCAATGTCACAAGTTCCTCCAATCCATCTTGGGCTAAAACCCAAACAGTTCCCCTCTGACTGAACTGCGGCTTGGTTGCTGTCACGTGCAAAGCTGACTAATGCCCTTTAATTTATGAAATGCTATATAGTCCTCAAAAGATTGCCTAAATATTTTACTGCGTGTCACTTTTTGTTGGAAACCAGACCCTGTATTTGCTGTGCCGTCCATTAAGTAGAACCTCTTCAAATTACTTCTGCTTCGAAAGGGGCGTTTGTACGCGCTAACTTTTATCTCACAACTTCAAACACATCTCAGGGCTCTTGCATCTCTTTTGCTGTTTTGCTCCATTGTGGATTAATGTAATATTTATGTGCAGGATTTTGAGGTGGTCTTAAAGCTTTCCGTTTTCTTTCTTTCCTTCAAATTGTTCTTTGCAGAGCACTGGAAGGGGGCAATATTTAAGGTGCCTTCAAAGAACGTAGCAACTGTCCTCTTAGATGCTAAGAGAGCAGGATGTTTGCATGCTACAAGGTCTGATAAATTACTGTGCACTGGAGTGAACGATAACACTTGAAGTTTCCCAGTATTAATTTCCATGGAAGCTGTTGGGCACAGTAGCCGTGGAAAAGCTTATTTCAGCTAGACCAAGGACCTGAAGGAAACAGAAAGGTTCTGTAGAGATTGGCACAAGTGACTTGTGTGGCAGAAAGATAATCCCTGAACACACCTGTGCAGCAGAAACACAACATGGGGTTAGTTTGGTGCTTCATGTGTCACTCTGGCATCCCCTGCTTGAGCCGCCTGAGTGGTTTCTGCTGGCCCAGCTCAAGTGTCACCGCAGTGAATGTCACCACTGAGGGATTCCGATACCCAACAATGCCTGTTTGTTCATTTTGAGGCTGGGGGCTGAGGTGGAGTTTTAATGGTGTGATGGATGAGTGGAGGAAAGAGCAAATAATAACCTGAAACGCAGTGCTCGGTGTAGTTCCCAAACCTTCACATTCAGATCCGCTGCCCTTTCTGCAAGCATCTCTTCGCCCCATCCCTTACCCCAGGAAAGTGGAATTCTGCTGTTACACTGCCAGAGAGCAGAGCATAAAAGGACTCAAATACTTATGCCTGCAGTTTTAATCCTTGAAGCCAGCTTTGCACTTACTGAACCATGGTTTCTCCTGTATTACAAGCTTCCTGGTGTTTTCCATTTTGCACTAGGAGAGTCCAAAGCGTCGCACTGGGTGACTGCATGCATATAAAAACAGGGGGTTTGTAAGTACAGGGGATTTCTTCTCAACTCTCAAAGTGCTCTTTGCAAAAGGTGGGAAGTGAGAAGTAGAGAAAAGATTACAAGGATCTGTCAGTGCGTTTTGGAGGAAATGGCTCTTTTGGATGAAGTACTGGTTGCAAAAGCCAAACTTGGGGCAGAAAAAAAGAGAACACGAAATTCCAACCTGCAAACATTAAGGAAAGGAGGAAGAAAAGGGTAGAAAAAGACCGAAGAGCATGGAAGAAAGCTTTGTTTCAACTATATTTGAGTTTCAGATTGGCCTGGTGTGCTTCCTGTGGCGTTGGAGTGCTGTAAATTGGAAGGGCTCAGGTTGGAAACAGGTCTGAAGCGCTCATTTCTGAGCCCGCACAGAGTTGCATTTACTGCCAGAAGGGTTTATTCAGCGTGCTGGATGGGAGCCAAAGGAACTGACCGCCCTGTGAGCTGAAACCAGTGCCAGCCAGGAGAAGAACAACATTGCTTTGACTGAAATGGCAACTGTTTGTTTGTTCTTCCAGCAAAAGGAGGAGGGGGAAAAGCAGCTTTTAGTGCTGGTGGTGACAGCGAAGGTTAAAAATTGAAGAGAAAAAATAAGATTATTGTGAGAGAGGATAAAAGATTATGGGCAATTTTTTTCTCCTTGGTTACACTTCCCTGGTCTCTTGGTTTTCAGTGGTTTGCAATTATAAGAAAGGCTTGCTCTGCATCACCTTTATCATACAGGGTTTTTTCCTTCTTCTGCAAATATATGGTAAATTCTATATGACAAACCAGCCTTACTGGTACTGGTTATAATGTACCAAACCCACCGGGCAGTGTAGGCACTGACACAGCAGCATGTGGTAGCTGTGGAGGTTACAAGTCACAGTTTCTCATGTGTTAACAGGAGGATATTTCAAAGGGTAAATCACAATTGAACATGACTTACGGATTGATCTCGGTGACTGTAGCAGAAGTCCAGGGTGAGCAAAATAAGCAAGCTCAGGTATTTCCAAGTCTTTTATAAGCAACTCATGGAGAGGTTGGCCTTCCTCCTGATGGTTTTGTGAAGCATAGTATCACAGAATGATTTGGGTTGAAGGGGCCTTAAAGCTCCTCCAGCTCCAACCCCTGCCACGGGAAGGGACCCCTTCCACTGGAGCAGCTTGCTCCAAGCCCCTGTGTCCAACCTGGCCTTGAGCACTGCCAGGGATGGGGCAGCCACAGCTTCTCTGGGCACCCTGGGCCAGCGCCTCAGCACCCTCCCAGGGAACAGCTTCTGCCTCAGAGCTCAGCTCAGGCTCCCCTCTGGCCGGTGCCCTGGGGTCAGCAGTAGCAGTCAGTTTTCTCCTCAGCAGCTGGTGCAGTGCTGTGGTTCTGACTTTCAGCCTGGGAACAGCGCTGATAACACCGATGGGTTTAGTTGTTGCTAAGTGGTGTTTAGTCTGACCAAGGACTTTGTGAGTCTCATGCTCTGCCAGGGGGGAGGGGAAGCCAGGAGGAAGCAGAAGCAGGACACCTGACCCAAACTAGCCAAAGAGGTATTCCATAGCACAGCACATCATGCCCACTGTATAAACTAGGGGCAATTACCTGGATGGGCTAGTTCACTGCTGGGATCAAGCTGGGTATTGGTTGGCAGGTGGTGAGCGGTTGTATTCTCTTCTCTTGTTATTTCCCTTATCATTATTATCCCTGATGGCAGCAGCAGTGATTTGTGTTATACCTTAGTTACTGAACTGCTCTTATCTCAACCCATGCGAGTTACATTCTTTCGATTCTCCTCCCCATCCCTTTGGCAGCAGGGAGGAGAAAGAGGGGGAGTGGGAGAGCAACTACGTGGTTCTGAATTACTGACTGGACTTAAACCACAACAGTAGGTTAAAGCCATTCCTCTTGTCCTGTCCCTACAGGCCCTTGTCCCAAGCCCCTCTCCAGGTTCCCTGCAGCCCCTTTAGGCCCTGGAGCTGCTCTCAGCTCTCCCCTTCAGGAGCCTTCTCTCCCCCAGGCTGCCCCAGCCCAGCTCTCTCAGCCTGGCTCCAGAGCAGAGCTGCTCCAGCCCTCGCAGCAGCTCCATGGCCTCCTCTCCCCTTGCTCCAACAGCTCCATTCCCTCTTGTGCTGTTGCCCCAGGGCTGTATCAGGACTACAGGGGGGTCTCCCCAGAGTGCAGTAAAGGGGGAGAATCCCCTCCCTCAACCTGCTGCTCATGCTCTGGAGGTGCAGCCCAGTTTGATATGCGTCACTTCTTGCTCTCAGTCTGTAGCATACAGCAGCTCCTTACACACTGCACAACAGAATTGCCTTGGCTGGAGAACTTCTTGCTTGACACTGCCATTTCACACATACTGTTTGACTTGGGTTCTTGCTTATTTGTTCTGTGAGCTTTCATTCCATTTGGATGCCAGGAGCTGGCCTGATTACACGCAAGAGGCCCTGGCAGAGAGCTCGCAAAGCCAAGCAATGGGAATCGCTGCCTGCTGAATTGTAGCCGGTCTAAGGTCAGGATGGCACTGCCTGACAGCCTCATCTGCAGCCAAGTTACTGCCTGTCCCTGTCTGTGCACACTCATCCTCAGGGCATGTCCATCTTGCCTTTTTCTGGTTGCTATGCAACTGTCAAACTGCTTTTTCTTCCCCAGCTTTTTCTTTCCCAGTAGCATTTCCGGTAAGACAAATAGTTCCAATTAGGCAATAGTACTACTCGTAGTAGCACTGACACGTGCAGGTGATAGTTATAGTAGTTTGCATGTGTCAGGGCAAATAGTACATTTGGCGTTGCTATCCTTGGAGAAACCTGTGCTTATTTTGGAATATCATCCCCTGGAATGTTCCAATTACCAATAATTTTAGTCCAACTGAAAGGAAAATAAAATGAATTTTCTAGTGTTGTTTATATCATTTAAACTGGTTTAAACATGGAACAACTACAGACATTCAAACTGAAGAGGAATAAAACCCAAAGTATGTTATTAAAATACATTTTGATAATTTTAATATTGAAAATCCTGAAATATTAACCAATTCATTACATTTTAAAACTTCATAAAGAGATATTGGTAAGAATTCAATTCAATCACATGCTTTTTGAGGGCTCACTTCTCTTTGGAGAAGGTTTGCCCAGCAATTTGGGATGGGGTAAACAAGGAAAGGGAAGACAGCTTTGAGGACTGGTCATTTGTGCTCATTATTTGAATGAAGCATAAAAAGAAGAACATAGAAGATGGTATTTGTTCCTGCGATGCCATGAGCACTACTTAGAATCACAGAATCATCCAGATTGGAAAAGCCCTTTCAGCTCCTCCAGTCCAACCCTTACCCCAGCCCTGCCAAGGCCACCCCTGCCCCATGGCACTGAGGCCTCCTCTCCACGCTGGGTGAACCCTTGCAGGGCCGGTGCCTGCAGCCCTGCCCTGGGCAGCCTCTTCCAATGCCTGAGCACCCTGTGGGCAAGGAATTGTTGCTCAGCTCCATCTAAACCTGCCCTGGGGCAGCTTGAGGCTGGGTCCTCTTGTCCCATGCCTTGTTCCTTGGGAGCAGAGCCCAGCCCCTCCTGGCTCCATCCTCCTGTCAGGCACTTGGAGGGAGCCATCAGGTCCCCCCTGAGCCTTCTCTTCTCCAGCCTGAACCCCCCAGGTCCCTCAGCCGTTCTCCATCACCCTTGTGTTCCAGGCCTTGCACCAGCTCCATTGCCCTTCTCTGGCCCCTCTCCAGCACCTCAATGTCTCTCTTGCAGTGAGACCCAGAGGTCCACTTCACACTCCATAAAGGGTTAAATCATATTTCAGTGCTGTGTGAACTCCAGCACTGCTCACCTTTACTCCAGGCGAGAGGAAGGACAAAGATGTGGCCCATTGAATTTATATTGCTCCTTTTTAATGACATAACAGAAGGAGAGATTCCTCCTTATGCCAGATGCGCTCAGCGTTGGAATTGCCATCCTGGGCATTTTGAGGGGAGGCAGAAAGGCAGGCTGAGCCCTCACATTGCTCATGCCTCAAACAAATGTTTTTGTGATTAATTAAAAGAAATTGGCCTAACAAGAAACACAGCGTGTGGCCTCCAAAGTGCAACCTTGTTTTCTCATGCTGCTTCCTGTTCGAGCAAGCACTTGAATTATCTCTGTTAGTGCTCAAAAGCAAATTCGGACTTGTTTTCTTACTTAGAAATCAGCATTGCTTGATTCCCATTGCTGCTTAAAAGGCAGCAGCGTGGAAGGGAGCTGTCCTTAACCCAGATGTGTGTTTTCCCCTATGCACACAGGCTGTTCTCTTCATCCTCCCTTAGGAGTGACCTAAGCACAGCTCTAGGTAAAGAACTTTAATCTGTGTTTGTACAGAATCACTCTCTTGGTTTGCATGGTTTTATTAGTTAAACATAATAAGCTTCAGTAGTTGATGAGCAGCACATTGAAAGACAGAGTTGTGGTAGCAGGAAAAGCAGCAGAATTTCCTCCTTCAATATAGAGCCTCAAAAAGAGAATTAGAACACTGCACTTAAAATAGTCCCATCACTATCAGTAGGACTGGGGAAAATCGTATTGCTATTAAAGTAGATATTGGCTAATTCCTTACACAAAAATAATTATGAATGCAAAAAAATACATTTCTTGTTATTGCTAGATTCGAGATTGGGATGAAATTGAATTTCCCAATTGCTTTTCTCTCTCGAGAATGGTTAGGAAATTGCATGCTGCCTCTTTACTGTTAGCAGCACTGTTGATGTATTTGTTGAGTTAAATCAGGTTGTCCTAATAAACTAGTCACGTATTCTGTTCCTTGATGCTATCGGATGTTGGACTGGATTCATGCTGGAATGGAAAGCCCAGGAATGCTTGTCCATCAGCTTGGATTGTTGCTGGGCCTTCTTGAACTACCCTATCAGCTTTCATTGCCAGTCAGTGCTCCAGGATGGTGTCAGGTGTTCTTTTTAACTGAGACACAAACCCAACATCTCAACCACTTCTTTGTGATTCCTTAAAGATCTGTTATCATCTTTGCAATACATGAATATTGACTCTTGACATGAGTATCCCTCTGAGAGGGACTCTTCATCACAGTGATAGGACAAGGGATGATGGGTGTAAATGAGGGAAGTTCAGGTTAGAAACCAGGAAGAAGTTCTTACCATGAGGGTGGTTAAGGATGATGATCTCAGAGTGGTTTGTGACAATTTATGTACCTCCTCCTCCCCACCCTGTTCTGCAGCAGGTGAAGAGACTCTGGAGACACATCACTAGCATTCGAGTGCCTCTGCAGCGAAGTACATTGCAGCTGCCTAAGCCCATGAAACAGCACTGCGTAGATGGGTAGGTCTTAGGAAATAAAAGGACCACCTGATTTTGTAGTCTCATCTCCTGAGTGACTTGCAATATTTCACTCCACTGAACGGTAAAACAATAGTTCTGAATACAAATCGGGGAAAACAGAAAGACAAAGACTAGTTCAACCTGTTGCAAAGACAGGGAAAATCTGGATGAGTGGAATAGAAATGAAATGTAATAGAAATAGAAGTAGTAATAGAAATAGAAATAGAAATGAAATCAGAAGTAACTAGGACAGAGGAGTCATCGAATCATAGAATCCCAGACTGGTTTGGGTTGGAAGGGACCTTAAAGCTCCTCCAGCTCCAACCCCTGCCACAGGCAGGGACCCCTTCCAGTGGAGCAGCTTGCTCTAAGCCCCTGTGTCCAGCCTGGCCTTGAACACTGTGGGGCAGCCACAGCTTCTCTGGGCACTGTATGCCAGCGCCTCAGCACTCTCCCAGGGAACAGCTTCTTCCTTATATCTAGCCTGAACTTCCCCTGTTTCAGTTTGAACCCATTACCCCTTTTCCTGTCGCTGCAGTCCCTAATGAAGAGTCCCTCCCCAGCATCCTTGTAGCCACCTTCAGACACTGGAAGCTGCTCTGAGGTCTCCACACAGCCTTCTCTTCTCCAGGCTGAACAGCCCCAACTGTCTCAGCCTATCTCTATACAGGAGGTGCTCCAGCCCCTGCTCATTCTCGTGGCCTCCTCTGGAGGTCTGTTGCTTCAATAGCTCCATGTCCCTCTGATGCTGAGGACACCAGAACTGCACACAATGCTGCAAGTGAGGTCTCAGGAGAGCAGCATAGAGATTCCAGAACAGTTTCTGTTACATAAGATACAGTCTCTCTAATGCTCTGGATTATACATCCCAGCTGTCATTGTTTTGCAAGTCCAATGATTGGAGTTTCTGTAAGAATGTTTGTTTATGGGTTTCCTCCCTCTCCCTGCCTCATACACACATATTAGGAATTCTTTTTGTATCAGCTCAGCTTTTATTTGCAACAAAACAAAGGAAAGCAAACCACAGCTAAGTGGCTTTTTGTTCCCAATTTCTTGACAAGTGACAAACACTGAGATCAGATTGTGGCACGCATCCTGCAGCGCTCACATGGAGTCCAAGTTAGTGAGTTGTAATTCTCTGTAATAGGCTCCCACTTACCATCCCACTGCCTGTACTGTGGGTAGCTGTGTCCATACCTACTATGCCCTGAATGCTTCCTTTCATAATAAAAGGGGTAACCTATAGCATGACAACACTATGTGGAAAACAGCATTCAGCATCGAATCAACTAGGTTGGAAAAGATCTTTAAGATCCTGAAGTCCAATACAACAAGTGAAGGCAGCTCAGCTTCCACGGACACCCAAAGGGACAGGGAGCCAATGAATCATAGAATCACAGAATCATCCAGATTGGAAAAGCCCTTTCAGCTCCTCCAGTCCAACCCTTACCCCAGCCCTGCCAAGGCCACCCCTGCCCCATGGCACTGAGGCCTCGTGTGAACCCTTGCAGGGCCAGTGCCTGCAGCCCTGCCCTGGGCAGCCTCTTCCAATGCCTGAGCACCCTGGGGGCAAGGAATAGTTGCTCAGCTCCATCTAAACCTGCCCTGGGGCAGCTTGAGGCTGGGTCCTCTTGGCCCATGCCTTGTTCCTTGGGAGCAGAGCCCAGTCCCTCCTGGCTCCATCCTCCTGGCAGGCACTTGGAGGGAGCCATCAGGTCCCCCCTGAGCCTTCTCTTCTCCATCTGAACCCCCCAGGTCCCTCAGCCGTTCCCCATCACCCTTGTGTTCCAGGCCCTGCACCAGCTCCATTGCCATTTCTCTGGCTCCTCTCCAGCACCTCAATGTCTCTCTTGTAGTGAGGGCCCAGAACTGAACACAGGATTTGAGGTGTGNTTGTGTTCCAGGCCCTGCACCAGCTCCATTGCCATTTCTCTGGCTCCTCTCCAGCACCTCAATGTCTCTCTTGTAGTGAGGGCCCAGAACTGAACACAGGATTTGAGGTGTGACCTCATTGGTTCCCAGTACAGGGGATTACTTAGCTCCTATTTTGTGTCAATTTTTGCTTTATTTCATAGCTTTTTGAGGCATGAAGGGGTTGAAACTTGTTGCTAGGAAGTTCTAAACACTTGAGTAATACTCCTAAGGCTGAACTCAGCCCAGGATTCCCACCCATGAAAATTGCTGTTGTCTGAGATCTGTGTGCAATCACATCAAAGTGTGCCCAGTGCTTCCAGTTGTGGTGTTCTCACGTTTACATCAAAAGCAGAATTCCTTTTGTCTTCATTAAGAATAGACAAGGCCCAAAGTTTGGGTCACCAAAGAAGGAAGGCATTGCCCTCAGGGAGGCAGGGCACAGTTATTGCTATAATTCTGTCTCTGTCCAGCCATACCTTGTAAAAGTCAATGGACATTTTGCTGCTGGGGAGAACATTGCATCTGATAGACCATGTAATTCAGAAATTATCCATTACAGTCTGTTTCCCTTCTCCTTTGCGCAGGACAATTGGACCCCAGCTATAGAATCATAGAATAGTTAGGGTTGGAAAGGACCTTAA
>NDXB01019087.1:0-11816 GCA_002631895.1 Agapornis roseicollis
AGTCCAGAGGAGGCCACGAGGATGATCAGGGACTGGAGCATCTCCCATATGAAGACAGGCTGAAAGAGTTGGGACTGTTCAGCCTGGGGAAGAGAAGGCTGCGTTAGAGACCTCCTAGCAGCCTTCCAGTATCTGAAGGGGGCCTATAGGAATGCTGGGAATGGACTATTCATTAGGGACTGTAGTGACAGGACAAGGGGTAACGGGTTCAAACTTAAACAGNCTGCGTTAGAGACCTCCTAGCAGCCTTCCAGTATCTGAAGGGGGCCTATAGGAATGCTGGGAATGGACTATTCATTAGGGACTGTAGTGACAGGACAAGGGGTAACGGGTTCAAACTTAAACAGGAGAGGTTTAGATTGGATCTGAGGAAGAAATTCTTTCCTGTTAGGGTGTTGAGGCACTGGAATGGGCTGGCCAGGGAAGTTGTGAGTGCTCCATCCCTGGCAGTGTTCAAGGCCAGGTTGGATGAAGCCTTGGGTGGAATGGTTTGGTGTGGGGTGTCCTTGCTTATGGCAGGGGGGTTGGAACTGGATGATCTTAAGGTCCTTTCCTATTCTATGATTCTAAGAGCAATATGATGGCACAGCTTCCAGGGAAAGCCATATTTGGGGAAATGGTGTAAGGGTAAGGTGCAGCAGCTACTCTTATTTTGCAGCTGAGATTTTTCTTGCATAAGGTTAAATTAAGAGTTTAAAAAAAGGAGATGAATGAGTGCAACAAATAAACTAAAAGAACCAGTTTGTCATTATCTAGGCAGTTTGAGGAGACTAAAGGATTCTTACCAGCCTACCTAACTGTCTCATTGCTTATTGGGGTTACCCTGGAGCACACAGCATGAAGCTGTGGAATGTTAATGATAAAAGAAAATTACTTCTCTGAAATGGTTTGCAGTGAGCATAAGTTGCATCCCTGTTCTGTCAAGTTGGTCTTTTGTGTTTATGCTGTGTGTATTTAGTTCCAAAATATATAAAATTGTTTACAGTATTTTCATTTGGGGAACTTCACCAAGCTCATTCGAAGTGTATGTTTTTAGCTAGGAATCTACATAATTAATTTCTTACTTTTACTTACCTTTTGATGCTTAGGGAGCAGTCATTTATTTTTTGTCAGGTTGGTTTAGGTAATAAGTTGTACTTTATCTGACAGCTCTGTGTATTGTGTATATTTGTTTCCCTGGAGCCATGTGCAAGTTGCAGAGCAAAGAATCTAACCTGCTGATTCACTAACGAAACCCTGGGGCTTTGCACATCCATATGTGGCCATGTTTCTCAACGGCCATTAAGAGGAAAAGTAAGGGAAATCTCATAGAATGAATGCCATAAGGAATTGTTTCTCATCTGCTTATATTTACACAAAAATAAATATAGAAAATGATGTCTTTAAAAGTTCAAGCCTTTGAATGGAGGTTTGTACTTAGCAGGCAGTAAGTCAAGAAGTCACTTGCAACAGAACTGGGTTTGTTTTTTATCCTCACTAGTAATCTCCTGAATCTCTGCTGGCTCTTGCAAGCAGTTTGGTAAGGGAGCAGATGAGATGTCAGAGGACAAAGTATCGCTCTCTAAGGAGGAAGTCTTGGACTTATGGTGAAGTAAAGGCAAGATGTAGTATATAAAAGTATGTTTTACACAGTGATTTGACTCTTTAATATAATATTTTTTTAAAAGCAAGAAACAAAGCTTAGAAAATATTTTGTTTTACATCTGCTGCTAGGAGAAACCAAACTTTTTTCATCTCCTTATCATACTAAGTGATAATTATTGTTTTCTGAACATTATAAAGCCAGACAACTCCATGGTTTCTGCAGAATTTTACTGATAATCTTTTAATTGAAGTAATGGTCTTAGCTGAAATCATCCACTCCGTTCCAGTGTTTTACTTTGGTTCAACTATACTAACTTCTAAGGACTGGCAGGCAACAGTCCTCTGTATTCAAAAGACTGAATTGTGGAAGGTTTTGAAGCTTAGAAGCTACAGAACTTGCTGCTTAAAGTATTTATTGGAGTTTTGTCAGGGGTCTGAAAAATTACACTTTGTTTCTTGAGTTATCTGTAACAGGCATTGAGTTCTCCCAATAAACATGTGTTTGTAAAGAGTTCTTGAGAATGAGAAATACTTTATTGAATACAGAGGTTTCTTCACAAAACTCTTTAAATTGCTTGCTTGCTCATTCTTACCCTTCACTCCTTTTCTTATCATATTTATGGCACCACTGTTACAATTCTTTGAGGGATGGCGTCTCTGACTTTGCCTTTTAGGAAAGACCTTTGGATGGTTGAGCTTACAAGAAAACTGTCCATGCTTTTGATATGAAGGTATAACCATGCTGCTTCTAGAAAAGTGCTGGCAGTCATTTGTCAAAGCCTTCTATTCCTTTTCTTAAAATCTGCACCAGATTATGTCCAGTCAGTCCTCCACCACCTGCCAAGCAAATGCAAGGGAGGAAACAGCTCTCTGTCTCTCTGATCCTGGCCATGGTTAATACACAACAGCATTAATTCTTTCTCTGGGGTTACCCCAGTGACTGTGACAATAGAAATGTGATGTTTATTCATCTATATGAAGATAGAGGAAGAGCAACTGTGACACTTAAAATGACTGCCGCTCTAGGTTAGTGCTGGCAGAGCATGTCCGTACTTTATCAAACATATGCATGGAGATTGAACTGGGCAGAAGCCTCCAGGCTTTTGTGTAGGTGAAGACGTTGCTGTCTTGTGATCTAGAGTTAATCCATACAACAGTAATAAATCACAGTACTTACTGGGATATTTCCCTGTCTTATTAAAAAAGGAGATTGCACAAAGTAATATTTCTCTCCACTGCCATCTAGTAAAGTTATTATGCTGTGTAAAGAGTTATAATAGTTACCTGTCGTGGTTTAAACCCAGTTTCTACTCTCCTCCCCCTCTTTCTTTCCTCCCCCCTTCCTTCTTCCCCACCCTCCTTCCTCCCCATTCCTGGAGGGATGGGGAGGAGAATCAAAGTAATGCAACTCCCACGGGTTGAGATAAGAACAGCCTAGTAACTAAGGTATAACACAAATCACTGCTGCTACCACCAGTGATAACAATGATAAGAAAATAACAAGGGAAGAGAGTACGATAACACCCGCTGAAACGAGTCCTACCAGGAAGTGAAGTATCCTTCCAGGTAACTGCCCATTGCCTCCCTGGGCATGACGTGCTGTGGTATGGAATACCTCTTTGGCTAGTTTGGGTTAGGTGTCCTGTCCCTGCTTCCTCCTGGCCTCCCCTCCTCCCTGGCAGAGCATGAGGCTCACAAAGTCCTTCGTCAGAATAAACATTACTTAGCAACAACTAAAACCACTGGTATTATCAGCTATGTTCCCAGGCTGAGAGTCAAAACATAAAAACTGCATCAGCTACTAAGAAGGAGAAAAACTGACTGCTACTGCTGAACCCAGGACACTATCTATGTCTTAATCTCACACAGGACTTTGTGCTAAAAATACACTTCGAATGCAGAGTAGCTTATTTTTAGGGTAATAGCAAATAGTACAAAATAAATGAGGTATAATACATTTAATNACTAAGAAGGAGAAAACCTGACTGCTACTGCTGAACCCAGGACACTATCTATGTCTTAATCTCACACAGGACTTTGTGCTAAAAATACACTTCGAATGCAGAGTAGTTTATTTTTAGGGTAATAGCAAATAGTACAAAATAAATGAGGTATAATACATTTAATCATAGAATTCTAACAATGGTTATGATGACAGAGATACTCAGAAGTGTTTACACATGTCATCAGAAGAGCAAAAAGTGATTGGCAACACATAGATTCAAAGCAAATCTGCAAAAATAAAGCAAGGACCAAATCTCTGCAGGCTGGGGGAATGGCTTAATTTCAGCCTCTTTACTCAGAAAGTACACAGGTCTCCTAGGGGTGAAACCAATACAAGTTAAAAAATAAAAATTTAGCTGTTGTGGCAAATGGATGTTTTCTGTTTTGGCAACCATGCTAAAAGTCATTTAGCTTTAGCTGTAGTTATTATTCTGTTTTTTTCTGAAGGCTTTCACAGCCTTACAGAAAGTGTATTCTTACACAGCATATCCCCTCACTGAGCTCTGAAAGGGACCACTGAACTCATTTGGGCATTGCCCTGCCCCAAATCAAGCTCATAATCAAGAAATTAATATTCTCTTCTTCATTTTTGCATAGTTTTCAGAGGGTTGTTGTGCAGCCCCTTGGTTTTCTGTAGCTTGGACAGCTGCAGTTCACTCCTACATCTCTGATCATTCCTGATCATCTGTTTCTGTGTCTCATTTATGGGTCTGCATGTTCTATTACAAGTCTGTACCCTCAGGGCCACAGAGTGATGCTGACCAAATCCTTGCTGACATTCTTTGGCATAGAACTTGAATAGTGCTTTCTAAAACAAACTTTTGAGATTTTCAAGAGTCCCCAGATCGTGTTGAGCGAAGCAGCCCCTGGGTGCACTCTCACGGGTTTACAGCTCCCACTGTCAGGGTGGGCACCTAGTTGGGCTGCACTGTGGGCACATGACACCTCTCCACTTCTGTTCAGCTCAATGAGAATGATTTTGTTTAAAGATCCTTGACTATTTTATAACATAGAAGTAGGATAACCCATTTTTTCCTCATAGTGGAAATAACTAAAACAGGACAAAGAGCTCTGAAATCATTACTCTCTTCATGTATCATTTAGTGAGCAAATTCTCTCTCTTACTACTCATGTGAAAGTCCTCTTAAATTCTGCATCTGTTCCCAACACATGAGACGAAAATAAATTTAAGTTGAAAAAAAAGAGAGAATATTAACATGTTTTAAAAGAAGGAACAATCAAGACAAGCAAAAACCAAATCCCTTTGGTGGCTGAAATCAAATTTCCATTCACAGAACTGAGCAGTATCTCTGCACTCTGATTCATTTACCCCCTTTCTGTTTCAGTTTCAGGGGCATGATGGAAAAGCGCTGATTCGAACAAGGCTAGTTTGTGCAGCTTTTAGTAGCACATGGTAGTTTCCTTATGTTCCTCAATTTTGTTCTGCCAAACTATTTTTCTACAGAACCCAGGCAGTGTTTCCTGGCAAACTTTCTGTGGATCCTTCAGCCCTAACAGATTAAATATTATCATAGAATAGAAATGAAAGATGAGCTTATGCTTTAACTTGGGGTTAACTGCTGAAGACTGTGCTTCCAGGCAGGAACTGTATGTGCACAGACTCGCTGTATTTTCTAGTTATGGAAAGGAAGTGAAGAAAAGTGGTCATCTGACAAATAAGACAAGTGCAGGGTGGAATAAGCTTTTGGTTAGTATTTATTTTGGAGGAAACTTTTTTTAAAATCTGAATCATGTCATAAGCATAAATTGTAGAACAAAATGTTTTTAATTTTGGCTGATAAAATGTTTGGGAAATTGTGGAGACTTTGAAAAATCTGATGCTTACAGTACTGAATGAGCTTGCTATATTCAGTAATTGGAACCATATTTAAGGAAAAGAGAAGAAAAATCCTTTCTTTAGTTTGCTAAAGAAAGGCTAACTAGGATTGAGTTGTAGCCACTGCTCCCCTGAGCCAAGCTTAGTGACTAAGAGAGGAGTAGTTTTACCTTTCTCTTAAGACAATAAATAACTGCCTTCTAAATAATCTTAAATCAGAGTCTGCCCAGGCATATTTACAGTACACCAGAGTAGCCAGACAATGACCATGTTGCAAATTACAAGCAAGCAGTTTGGCTCATTGGCAACCTCAGCACTGATCTGCTGAATAAAAAGTTATTTCCAGCCAAATTGCTCTTTGTTCAAGGTGTTCCCTTCCTGAGTTAGAAGCAATGACATTTGAATGCTTAATTGCATATTGCCAGAACACTTACACTTCATTCTGACTGGAAAAAGAGATCTGAGTAGGAAACTTTAACCAGTGGATTATCTTTGTTTACAGCCTTTAGTTTCATCAGAAGTGTTTCAAGTGAATGGCATATAGAAACCTACGGTGTGATTCCCAAGCAGTCCTATTATCACTAAACAGTTAGGAAAGTACATCACGTACTTAAAGGTATCAAGCACATCATCAGGAAGAAACTGAATTACTATGGTATTGCATGTTTTGCATTGTATTCTCAACCAGAATTTTAATTCCTTGTTTTGAAGTTGCCAACTAAGGTTTTAGTATTAAAAAGTTTGTTGTCTGTTTGTTTTTTCCTTTCCATGATTATGCTGGACCTCATGTACTCCCAGATGTTTCCCAAAAAGCCCATCAGAGCTCATGGACATTGCTACAGCTGATAAAGCAAGGTAAATTGCTTTTATGTTTCAGGCTAAATGGCATGCCCCCTTTTGAAAAGTTACAAGAGAGGAAAAATCCATGAGTGCAGTCACTTGTTCATCCCTTTAGGTAAGGTAACTAGGGGAAAGATGAGTACAGGACTTTTTATCATGACACAGGAAGGTTCAAGATGAATCACATACCCTAGTTATGCACTGTGCTGTTTTTACACATACTGTTAAATCCAGATAGGAAAACAAAGGTAAAATGCTGGAGAATGTGCTAATGTGGCTCTGCACTGAGTGCTAATGCTGTTGTCCTTTTATTGCATTATCATTTTTAATTTCATATTGTAAAAAATGTTCCATTGAACAGATGAATCAAGCTGATCAGGTATATTCAGCCTCACAGAATTACCACAGTTAGATTTTGTGACACAATACTACAGTTTCTCATTCTGCCAGTAAGTTCAATACTCTTCAAGTTCTGCAAGGAAAAAAAGTAAATAAAAAATGGGACATTGAGAATGATCTTTAAATAGTTTCCCATTGAAAAATATATGGATTCTATTTTTCTAACTCCCAGTAACATAGATCATCTTCAGAAATGGCTTTTTTGCAAACTTTTAAAATCATGTATCAAAACATGGATTTGTTCCTTGTTGTTGGTTTGGGAGTTATTTTAGACGTTATCCTGGGTGTTACATCCTCTCTTCCTGCTTTCCAGTAGAGTAACGACTGTATTCCAACTTGTACATAGAATCTCCATTATATGTAAAATGGATGCATATTACAAAACTGTAGGGAGAAGGGAAAAAGGTTTAAGTTACAGACTTGAAGGTGATCCCATCATGTAAAACCAGTGTCAGACCCAAGATCCACCTCACCCAAACCCCTGTATCCTAAAAGCACCAAGAGTAAATACTTGGGAAGGACATAAGTACACAAAAGCAAATAGTGATATGTCCCCTGAATACTTTCCTGGCATCCGTTGCTACATGGCTTAGGATCTTTCTGAGCCAGAGATGGTGCAGGCTTGATCCAACTCTTAAAAGAATTTTTTTGCCATGAATTTTCCCATTCCCCTTCTGAATCCAGAAAAACTCGGCATTCTGGTCCTGACCCTGCCACAACTGCTGTACACCTGATTTCAGTGCATTGCAATCTGGGGCAATTTTGGTGGTCCTGACCTTCCCTGACCAGGACTCTGTGCCTGCTTCCACATGCATTGTGTCTGACATAAAGACTCTCAGGCAGTCCAGCTCTCCTGAAGGAATGGCATAAAATAAAGACTTCTGGGGAAACCTATTTGCAGTCTGCCTGTCTCAGACTCACTTGGTGGACTTAAAAGCATAATGATCATATTTGCAGAGAAGAGCAGAACTGGTCAGCGATATATCAGTGTGCAAATTTATCTGCGGTTTGCATTTTCTTTGCACCCACTGAGAGAATAAGATGATCAAGTAAGCAGTTTTTAAAAAACAAGATTATTTTTTCCAGGGAGAAGGCATGGAAGCAGTGGAAATAAGGACAGATTCCTTTGATGTTAGGCTTCACGCTGCATAAACCTCCCATGGACTCATCATTAGTTCTTGTCAACTCTTAGGATCTTTTGGCTTAGGGCCAAACAATTGATATAGTAGAGAGCTTCCAGCTAAAATAACAGCCTCTGCATCTTTATCTTCCCATCCATCAGATTGTTGGTAGAAGATAGGGCTAATTTGTCACTCTGCCCACTTGGAAAAGCTTGATAAATGGCTTAATTAACCTTTTCAAATCGTGTTTCTTGCAGTCCAGAGGTTGGGAAAACAATGGCTAAGGATTAAGTTTGAAAAGAAAAGTTTTTTTCTTCAGTAAAGATCAGAGGAAATGCGACCATTATTCAAACACAAGAAGAAGAAAGTGCAGTTGGTAGAAAAGAGTTTGAAGTACAAAACACCCCAAAGCACCCTAACAGATAAGTGTTCTGTGCACCATATGGTTACCCAAAGCCTGAAGGCAACCATATGTCTCTAGAAACATCAGCCTGCAGTGCCATTTTAATTATGCTGCCCCAAAAACTAAAGTGCACCTAAGCCTTTGTGTTTAGATCTCTAAAGTAGATAAGACAACAGTTTACCAGAAGAACGTCTAATAATTAACTGTATCTGTTTAATGCTTTTTACATCTTTCAGTGTGCTACCTATACTAAAGGGACCCATGCTTTCCAGGAGGCTCTTGAGGTTAGTACCTACACCAGTCAAAGCAAGGACTTTGCTTCTAATTTCATTCCTTAGTTTAGGAATAAAAAAGGGCTGCTCCAAGGTGCCATTCTTCCCCCAATGTGTGAGGACTGAGCCAGTCCAGATCACAATTTTTGAGTGTTTTTACTCAGAACATGCAGGTAAAAGGATTTTTGCATTTTTTTTCCTTTTTGTGAGGTCATTTCATTGCTTATGAATCAAAACCTTATGTAGATTAAAATCAGTATGTTTGATGCTTTCCAACTTTCAGCCAGAAAAAAAGGAGAGAAAAGCTGAGTAAAGTTGTTCTCTCAACTGTTGTTTCAGCCACCAAGTTTAGATAATTATCCCACCAGTTTTCATACATTATTATAACACGTATGCATGTGTATTCACACATATAGATGTGTCTGTGCGAATCTTAGTAAGTTAGGTATGTCTGGGCTTTCTAGTTCTACTCATCTTTTTTATGTAACTATTCCGTCTGTGTCACTGAGGAAACCTTTCTCTGGTCTGATGTAATTAACAAGGCAACAGACAAGCTGCATCCTCCTTTTTTGATAAGCTGTCCAGGAATGGCTCTTTAGCCTCTAGGCAGGAACTTCTTTTATTAAGGAAAAGACAAACCTTTTTTAATTAAAAAGATTTAGAAGCTCTTTCTCCGTAGTACAGTAGTCTGAAATGATACTTGAGGGGTAATAGGCCTGGTATTAATGCTTCCTCAAAAAAATGTCTTATCTTTTGTTCTAAATTAACTGCGTCTTTCTCGCACATCCTAAAGCTGTCAGTTTGGATATTCTGTGTAAGGAAACATCTTCTGATATAATGTTTCTGAGAAGAAAGGCAAAATGAACATGTTTAAACGATAATAACCTTGTACGCCCCGGTCTCCACAACCCTTTCTGGGCAGCCATTAACAATAAACGATTAGCATTCCTGAACAGGTTGTGGGAACAAGCCTCCATGTGGGTCAAATCCAGGAGGCATTACATGTGTAAAGGCACAGTGGGAAATGCCTGAGTTTTGCTGGCCAGCCTCCGGGCAGCCAGTACAGTTGCAGTCAGAAATGATTGCAGGTTACTGATCTCTCCTGACTCCTCAGTGGCCTCTGCTAGACCAAACAATTGCAGTATAGATACTACACTGGAAGTGTTCTCCATCTCTGCAAGGTAAGGTTGCCAAGCAGCACTGGCACACTCCTGGCATGGCTTGCAAGGTGGGGACAGTGCAGCTTCACCATTTTTTTGCCATTTCCAGAGCTCTTGCAAGCAGTTATGGGTGAAGCTATTCATGCACAGGTTTAGAGGATCTGGTCCCAAGCAACTCTAACTGCCCACATCACTAGTGAACTGGAAGTAAGTTGTACATGCAGCTTTAGATCTTACTAGGAAGCCTGATTTGTCTAATTGCAGAATCAAAAGGTTCAACCAAGTGGATACACAACTGGGACATAGTGCATTTATAGGATTATTTTTCCATTGAAGGGAAAAGAGCATTTTCTCCTGTACAAGGAAGTGTCCTAGACATGAGGAGAAAAAGACTTTGTCAATCTCTGTGTTGTTGATTTAATGTTTTAAAGTAAGTGAATATATGCAGTATATTTTACTACATATTAAGAACTGTCAGAAGTAGAGCTGGCTAAGTCTAGAGTAATTCTTTTTGATATAGAGCCAGTTGTGGATATTAGTGTTTTAAATTAATTCAATATGTTTTGAATTGCTCTGCCACTTATTTTACTGGGAAACTGAAACCATTTTTAACAAAACAGAATGATATTGAGGCAAGCCAGTGTTTAACACCACATAAAACTAATGGTGCACTGCAGACCATGCAAAAAGAAACTTCTGGACTATATAAATTACAATGAATTTAATCTACATGCATTAGAAACTAAACATAAAACTCTACAGGTGCTCTGAAATGAAATATAATTCTCCACACTTTCACCTTGTGATTTGCAATAAAAGGAAAATCAAAGGTCAGAGGATGAGGTTTCTCCAGATATTTCTCCAGTTATCAAGCATCCAGGAGAACCAGTAAGAGTGTACTGACATTATCTGAAAGGTTTACAATTAAGTCTTTTGTAAATCCAGGTACAGTTACAGTTTTTAGCCTACCTAAACTTCCTATGGTATTGCACAAAAGCAAGCATATACCCTATTAGTAAACCAAGGATACAGAGTAGCACTGTTCATGAAGTGGACACACAGATCTGTAAGTATCTGAGTATTTCCAGTATCACAGCTTTGCTGTGTTTTATGAGTAGAAGTGATGAGTAGCCTGAAGTAATCTTTGATGTCTCACATGAATGTGCAATAGTCTAACATGACTGTGACACCTAACCCTCACATGGCCAATGGTCTTCAAGGGGTTGCTTCCTGTAATGATTGCATGGTTCTTAAACATTTAGGGAGATGAACTTGATTTGTTCAAGTTGTCAGGTGTCCTCCTTTATTTTTCCTCCAGTACTTACTGGAATATACAGTTACATTTAGTAGCATTTGCAAAATGACTGTAAATCTGCCATCAAATTGCTTGTTTATACATAAAAACATACAACTTCATAAGAAGATGTTACATGTAAGTAGAGATGACCAGCTGTCATGGTTTAAGACCTGTCAGCAAGTCAGCCACATAGTTTCTACTCCCCTCACCAACCTTTTTCTTCACTTACCTCCCCCCAAACCACCCCCCCCACCCCAGCTCCTGGAGGGATGGGGAGGAGAATCTAAAGAATATAACTCCCACAGGTTGAGAAAAGAACAGTTTAGTAACTAAGGTAAAACACAAATCACTACTGCTGCCACCAATAATAATAATAATGAGTGGAGTGTTGGAATGGAAGGTTACAGGCTTTTTAGGAAAGACAGACCTGGTAGGCAAAGAGGGGGAGTTGCCTTTTATGTTAAGGATAGGCTGGAGACTATGGAACTCTCTCTGAGGACAGGTGAGCAGTTAACAGAGAGTTTGTGGGTCAGGGTTAAAGGGAGAACAGCGATGGGAGACATTGCTGTGGGGATCTGTTACAGACCGCCTGATCAAGAGGACTCTGGGGATGAAGTGCTCCACAGAGAAATAGGAAAAGCCTCAAGCTCGCAGGCCCTTGTTCTCATGAGGGACTTCAACCACCCTGACATCTGTTGGAGCGACGGCACGGCCCGGCACAAGCGATCCAGGGGGTTCCCCAATTCTGTGGAAGACAACTTCCTTCTGCAAGGAACAGAGGAGCCGACAAGGAGAGGTGCCCTGCTTGACCTGGTGCTCACCANGTTCCCCAATTCTGTGGAAGACAACTTCCTTCTGCAAGGAACAGAGGAGCCGACAAGGAGAGGTGCCCTGCTTGA
>NDXB01019088.1:0-15863 GCA_002631895.1 Agapornis roseicollis
AGGTGTAGGGCATGGGTTGGACTTGATGATCTTAGAGGTCCCTTCCAACGTGGTGATTCTGTGTGATTCTGTGTGATTCTGTGTGATTCTGTGTAACTGTCGGCTCATGTTCATATTCTCATTGACCACCCCCCCCAAGTCCTACTCCACAGGGGAATATTCTGGGCACAATATACCCAGATTGAATCCCTATGCTCTAGTTTAGAAGAATAAACTTACCATTTCTATTGAACAATTGGTTTTATTTTATATGGGATGGCTAGAGCGCTTTTGCTCAGATTTTCAGATCTTTCTTTTAGCCAGTGGAAAGGCACAAGTTTAAATAAAGGTGTTATTGTTGTTTCTATGACTTTTGGGCGAAAGTAGACATTCTCATTACTCTGATTTGCTTGCAAAGAAAAACCATGTAAAACATCACTAAATGTGTTAGGATTTTAAACAGGCTTATTTTAGAGGAATTTTATTATAATGTTATTTTATCATGCTTTTTACATTTATATGCTGCTATTTAAAAAAATAGTGAACCGTGGCAAGAGTTAGTGAATTTCTGTTATTATTTCTGAGCCATCTGTTACATTCCCCATTCAAACACTTACAAATAAAGTTAGGAAGAGTGTGGTGGAGAAGTTCTTTCTCTCAAAGAAAAACCCAGAAGCATGGAAATTGACACTGCTGGTATCTGAAGACCAGGGATGTCCAGGTGAGGCAGCAGCAATCAGGCTGGTGCTGGCTCAAACCAGGCAGTGGGGACAGTGTGGCTGTTGTGGCTTGGGCCAGGCCAAGGCTGAGGGCACTTTGATTAGTATTCACAAAATTTAGTTGTCATCTGCTTCTATCTTGCAGACCCAAATTTCATTATTCGATTTTACAGCTCAAAGGGGAAAGAGTTCTGTGTATGCTCTGATGCAAAGCCATGCAGGCCGGGCTAAAAAACCTTTCCAAATGTCATACTATGCACTTTCTCATGCAGTGTTCAAAATCACCTGAATTTATTTCTGTGCATGTTTACCATAAGGTAAAGGTGTGTATACACCAGGTGTACACTTTAGCCATGATTAAGCCAAGTTCAAATTCAGTGAAAGTGAATTTGGAATGTTACCTGTTCCACTTAATTCAATATACAAAATGACACAAAAAAAAGAACAGCAGGTTTGAAGGGTAATTATAGAGCAGATAAGCTTTAAACAACAGGGTAGTCACTGCAGCCCATGATTTAGTCCCTTAATGAACAGCCTACAGCTTTCCACCTGCGTAGCTGTGGCTCATATGCATTATCTTTTCTTGATAGTGCTTGAAACCAGGCTACAAAAAAGCACAGATTGTGCTTTTCCTAGAAGCAGATCTAGGTTTTCTAATTTGAAGGCCTGTAGGCATTTGTCACTTTTGGGAGCCCCATAAAGAATTAAAAGCAACATCGCTGCAGGCCTGTTTCCTCTTGAGTAGTTTAACAGAACTGGAACTACTTGGCTGCTCTTCCTGGCACCAACCCCACCTTTCCTCTTTGTATTCCAGTTGCATAGCACTTGAAGCTAAAAATCTGTGTGCTTCCATGAGAAACATAAACTAGATGAGGAACCCTACAAAGCGTTTAGCCTTACAAAACCAGTGAATAGGTTAATACTATTGAAAATTATATTGACATGTACAACTGTGCAAGACTCTAATTATTTTCACTGTATATAATGTGGTTGGTAGAATTTTAAATGTGTAAGAGCAGATTCCCCAGGTGAATGAAGGCACTGAAAATACTGAGAGTGAATTGTTTCTGTGCATTACGACCACTACACTTGCAAAAGGACTCTAATTTCTATCAAGCTAATCATCCGTTAAGGACAGTATGTTTCTTTCACAGCTTTGCAGCAAGGGAGAAACTAAAAGCCAAAGATATTCAGAATCATAATGTAATCCAAGCTTGCCTAAACAGTCCTTCAGACATCACATGTATGTGCTAACCATTCCTTAGAGCTACAGTTCAGCCCTGTAAAATAAACTGGCATAAAAATATTGAAATTAGTTTTGATTGACTTGAATTAAAAGTCTCAGGAAGTCAGGATGTGTATTTTCCTAAATATTATATAAATAAAATTCTATTATTGCTATTAAGAATTTGTTTCTTTTTTAATCTTTCATTTTAAATGTAATTACTCTCTGTTCACAGTTTAATTAGTCTTTGCATATCCCTACATATTCCCAGATGAGGGTTCCTGTTATTGCTGTTGAATTGGTGCCAGAGTTCTTAGAGCATTCTATGATTCTATGATTCTATGACTTGAGACCCTAAGCTTTACCTGAAATAAATAACACACTTTATTTCCACAAGTATAGTTATTCCTAAATTGATAAAACATTATATAGGGTACTGTAAATATTTCAGAATAATTTGAATCCTGGTTCATATTCATGGTATTAAAATGAAATATCCACATGATGGACCAATGGAACATAATAGATTGTAATAATGAAGATGAATAACTGCATTCTTTAGAGGACATAGTGTACCAAAATAAACTAAATACATCTTGCATAGTAAGAATTCTGAATGAATTTCCTTTTTGGAAGGAATGCAACAATACTCTGAAAGCATTGCCAAATACATAATAGTGCACTTCAACCTGGGAAATGGTACTCAACTACTAGTCAATTAGTATGCTGAGGTCAATGGCTTTTAATAAATTTACTGTAAATTGTTGCAGTACTTGTATATGGGTCCACACCTTAAATGATTTTTGAGTAAATGCAAACATACACACCATATAAAGTATTGAGAATCAAAAATAACTCACAAGCTTATATGTGCAGTTTGACCTTTTAACTGTCTTAATTGTTCAAGTGACACATGACATCTCTGCTTCTCAACTCAGAACCTAATTCAGAAGATGACTGCTATCACAGCTATGTCTGTATTGCTAAGACTGTGTTTATCTAAAGGCACTTGTTGGATCTTTCTGATCGTCAGAACAGTTTAAGCAGACACTATAAGATTAATAGCAAATACGAGCTCATGTGAAATCATGAATTAGGTTCAGGGTATGTACATGTACATATTGTATGTATACAACTGTGCAAGACTAATTATTTTCACTTTTACCCTCTTAGTAGACAGAAAAATATTAGGGGCCTCTCCAGATGTTTGTATAAGAGCTAAATGACTTAAAAAAAGAAACTTAAGATCATATTATAATCATAATATAATCATAAATAACTCTTCAGCATGCTGGGGAGTACTGGACATAGGAAGGGAGCATACTCCTGAAACAGTACTGAAAAGAGTAACATTTCCAATTATATAGTAATAGCTGTCATCTTAAACAACATTTTTCATATCTTCCATCAGTTTGGATTTATAGTACAGGAAGTCTGACATTCAAATGTAATACAAGGTATCATCTTAATATGGGCTAATTATGGTTGTAAAATGTTTCAATGCATTCAACTCTTCTTTTATCGCATACAGTGTTTCATTATCTCATGCTAAATTGTTGTACTTTTGTAGGAATTTGCAAGATTTATTTAATTAGATTTTCTATAAAGTGGATGAAGATAGGTTTGTGTTACTGGAAAGCCATTCCCTTTGATATTTTTCAATTAATAGTGAGTGGACTAATTAAGGTTTGTGACATTCTGTGCTTGCTACAAATCTACACTGATTTAGTACCACTGACACAAAAGTTAATTTTCAAATTCATATTGCAGAAGAAGAGTTATGTTTGCAATATATTTAATGAAAAAACAGTAACAGTACACTTTATCACAGCAGTATTACAGATTTTTTTTCCCCCTTGGGTCTGACAGAATGTTGTTCGTAAGCATGGTCTTATCAAAGTCAATAAGGAAGGCATTTTCACATAGTTCAACAAAGTATGATTGGAGCTTTTTTTTCTGTCCTTCATATGCTACTGTGTGTAGGAGAGTTTTCATCCCAGTTATATTGGCAATAAGCATTTTTCAGCTGTCTTGAGGGCTGAAAAAATGAAGTTTGCCATACAATTTACTATATCAGATTTTGACACCTTTTAAAAATTATTTTCCAATAGAAATTAACTTAATTCAAGTCACTTTAACTATCTGAGAGGAGGGGATTGGTATTTCTCTTTGCCAGTTTTTCATGTGGCGTGATAAACATTTTAGGTTTTGGGTTTTTTTTAGTTCTCTTTTGTTTCATTATGTAATTGTAACATGCCCTGGAAAATATTCCTGTACAAATTGTCATACTTTTTATGTTCTTCCAGTGAGAAAACAGCCATCATTTCATTCTAATTTAAGGTGTTTTCATGGGCAGTGTGAATATTTTCTTAATTTACTTGACTAAAACTTGACTAAAATGTTTTTAACTCAATTCTTACAGTTTGATGAAGTCCATCAGTCTCCTGGCATAGCTTTTTTATGCCCTCAGTACATTGTGAATACAAATCTGTGGATGTCTACTGTCTGCTTGTTTTCTGAATACAACTGCATGACCAGTTCTGAGCCTGGTAATAAAACAGAGATACTTCAACACAATAAAGTAGAGAAGAACAGCAAAATAGTACATCTAGAGCTACAGCTGGAGCAAATTTCGATAGCACCGTAGACACAGGTGAGGAGCAGTAGTATATGTGACCTAATGAAAGCTGTACTGATGCTTCATAAATCTTATTCACAAAATTTCACATTGGTATATTAGCAGAACTGAGGACAAAACTGCAAGGAGGGTTTTGAAAGAAATAATGTGTGTAACCCAGCCTTCATGTTCTGTTGTATTATGTGTAAAGCAGTCAGTGACCAATCTTCCAAAATGCCTGTAAACTAAGAGACCAACAACCCATCACCAAAATAAAAGGTTTTCTTTATCCACTCACTTAAGAAGGAGCTGGGTCAAGCCCACAATATCTAATGGATGAAGAATTCCATTTGAGCCAGAATGATGTCTAAGGCATACTCTTTGGAATGAGGACGCATGCTATATAACTGCTGCATACCATAGCTATCATTTCTGTCCCTTCTGCTGGTACTCTTCATCAATATATGCTTCCCGAAGTCTGTTGAGGTTCTGCTGGAAACTCATTTGGTTGCAGTAATTTCAAAACCTGGCAACAATGGCAACACAAGCCTTTCACTCTTCCTTTGCTACTGGGTTACTCCACTATTCTACTGTTCTCAGTTTTAAAGATAAGTTTGCATCAAATACAGTTATATTTAAATAGCAGCATAAGAATATTTTAATACTTTTTTTCCTTAGCTTTTTTTTAACTTTTTCCACTGTTACACAAAGAGGGGACAGACATGTCTCTATTCAAAACAGGTTTGGAATCTGTAGAAATACTTTATTACTAATGTTCATCTCTGAATATATGCAACATTCGTAATCATTTCATGTCTTCTGTTTACATTCAATACTGTATACTAGAACTGTATGCAGTATAACAGAAAGTATCTGTACTCCTGATAAATATCAGGCTTATGAATTTGTGCCATGGAATGGAAAAGTGACTTGTCATGGTTTAACCAGGACTGTGACTATTTGGAATTTTTCTCTGAGTGCTTGTAGTGCTGTCTGGGATTTTTCACAAATGTGAATAAGTGGGTTTAAGGAAATGGTCAAGGAATGATGAGGGAAAAAAAACCAACCAACTAAACAAACAAAAAACCAACAAAAACTCCACTGGCATTGTATGGGAATTTTCCTTCACTTCTGCAGTGTTCATTTTTCTGAAAATGCAGGGAATGTGCTGAAAGACACAGTAACTCTTTCTTCTTGAAGTATTGTGATACTAAATGTGAAGATTTTTGTAACATTATCACCACACAATTGATGATCAATATTTTCTTTGAAGGTCTAGGTTTTGGACTCATTTAAGTATATGTATTATCCTCTGTTGAAGAAAAATACAATTTTTTAAATCTTTTTGCTAGCAGGCAGAGGCATGACCCAAAGCCTTTGACTCAAAGGCAACCTTGTGTTCCAAAAATTTCTCTGAGAACACTTCCTCTAAAAGAACAAATGATCAGACAGGAAAATTTCATGATAGTAAGTTAAGTAAGTTTGAATTAATGGATATTTAAGAGACTATGGATCAAATCTGCATCCAGAGGTGAAATGGAAGGCCTCATAGTGAAAAGCAATACACAGGACTAGCACTTTGATTTATCAAAATATTTTTGACAGCAATTAGGAACCAGTTATTCCAAAAACTTTGTTTCTGTGCTACCCAGGCACTGGATGAAATATTCCTTCCTGGGAATGCTCACAGGGTCAGTCTCGAACAAAGATAATTAACTCTGTTTGTTTAATGCATTTTCATCAGTCAGGCAGAAGATGAATGGAACTGAACAGTGGAGTCTGAAGAATGTTGTATTTATTCAGGTAACAAATATATCCAAGAAATGAGTTTTCTTGGTAGAGAAAATCTTCTGAAGCTTACTTTAATTTAGTCCATCTTGGCTCATCTGTGGAGACTTATTTAATTAGCTGGTGGATTTAGCTTGCTTTTGATGTGTTTATTGAAAGTCTGTGAATCCTCTCCTTTTTATGAGATCGGTAGGTTATTGCTTCTCATTTAGCAATCAGCCTTTTGTGAATCCTAAGAAAAATCTGAAGTGTCATCCTATAGCATGAATAAATAATGAATTACAAAGCTGTACTTTAAGCACATTGTGTATTAAGAAAACCATGCTGCTTCTCAGTACAAAGCTCAGAACTACAGTAATAGGACAAAAAAAAAAATATGGCTTCCTTACAGCTTTTGTACATTCAACCTACATTCAACCTTTTTGAATAATCCATGAAGACATCATGTTTTCTGACATGATTCCCTCTTTTTCTACATATTGATAATTGCTATAAGACATGCAGGCACGTTTAGATTTGGCCAACTACTTTACATTCATTCCTTTTCCTGGATAATATACCACTGTCATTTTACTGTAGCTGTTACTACCACTTCCTAATAAAGTAATTACCCTGGCTATACTAAAAGCAGCATATTTTTAATGTGTCAGAAAGCAATTGTAAACATGGAAAAAAATAATACCTCTCTAGTCCCTGAAGAATAAAGCATAGGACAGGCAGGAGTAAAGGATAGGGTGTAGAGACCAGTGTGTGACTGTATGCAAAGCAAGTTTGTATTCATCCTCTGATTTGCCAGTCGATAGATAGTACAATAAGGAAAGTCATGGAATAAATAGACATATGACAAGGTCCTGTTCTACATATCACTTTTAAAAATAACAGATGCAGATGCATGAAAGTTGACAGATTTCTTTCTAGAGCAAGCTATAATTGTTTTCCTGTTTCACAGGCTACCTTATATTCTAGCAATGTGATCTGCTTGGACGTACGTTGGTTAATACCACAACTTAGAATACTAACACTAAACCTCAAAAGGATGTGAAAGAGGCTGGTGCTAATAAGTGCTTCCTGAGGCCACAGAGAGGTGTTTGTTTGAGAGCTGATACCCTAGTAACCATGTTTTAGAATTTAGGGGTAGTGTTAAAAATGTTCCTATTCATGTAAAAGTTCTGTTAGGGCAACATAGATAATTTCCACGAAATACCAGGTGGTATTAGATCTAGAAGTAGAATCACATTCTGTAATTTGCACATCTGCACTGATTCTTGCTTCTGGCTAGTGTGAAACTCAGGAGTATCAGAGTTTGAAGGAAACTCCACTGTGATAGAACATTTTGATATCAGTATATTCCTCGGTGGCTGGAGGCATTTTAGACTGACTCGTAGGTGCAGTAAAGGAAACTTGGAGGATATTTTAGAGGCAGTAGCTGTTTACAGAAAAAGAAAAAAAAAAAGGATCCTCAGATATTTTTTAGTCATAGAATGTCTTGTTGCTCTTGTGGAAGCTGGTAGTGCATTTGAAGTCTGTGAAAAAGGGTGTGTTTGCATGTATGTCTCCATATGGGTATCCTTCAGTATGGCATAGTTTAGTAACTATGTATCACTTAGAAGGGGAAAAAAGTACCAAACCCAAGGTCTCTTTTACCAATAGGTAGTACACTGGGAAAAGAAGTTTTACCTTTCTTGCTTGTTTAACCTGTGATTCTCTGTTTTCATAGGATCTTTGTGAGATATGGAATATCATCATTGTAAAGCTCCTTGGAGCAAGTAAATAATTATGTCATTCAATCCTGAGAGGTAAGACATACTCTTATGGATCAGGGTTAACACTGCACATAACAGATGCATCTTTTCTCTATGGAATACTTTTTACCCTTAGTTTTGTGTTATCTCTGGGATTTGTGTTTTCTGGTATTTAAAAATACCCTTATTGTTCATTTTTTGTTTATTCTTTAATAGATGATAGGGTTAAAAGGAATTAATTTAATTTCATGAAACTGCCAGAAGGTACCAGATATTTACCTTTAGAAGACATGGTAGAATAATCTCTGCAAGCATCCTGCTCAGTGCTTATCAAGCCATACCTGGAGTACTCTGTCCACTTCTGGTTTTACCATACTAAAAGACACAGACATATTGAAGAGAGTCAAAAGGAGGGCCGTGAAGATGATGAAAGCACTAGAGAGCCTGTCCTTACAATGCATTTGCTGAAGGATGTGATAAGGATGATCAATACAGCGTTAACAGTCTAAAACCCTAATCTGTTGGGAAAAGGACTGCAACAGCTTTCAAGTGTTGGCCACAAAACCCCTCTGCATTGTTACAAGCTGGGAACACTGTGGCTGGACAGTGTCCAGGCAGAAAGGGACTTGGGGGTATTGGTGGACTGCCAGCTGAACATGAGCCGGCAGTGTGCCCTGGTGGCCAAGAAGGCCAATGGCATTCTGGCCTGTATTAGGAATGGTGTGGCCAGCAGAAACAAGGAGGTTTTTCTTCCCCTGTACTTGGCACTGGTGAGGCCACACCTTGAGTAGTACTGTGTCCAGTTCTGGGCCCCTCAGTTTAAGAAGGACGTGGAAATGATTGAGCACGTCCAAAGGAGGGCAACAAGGCTGGTGAGGGGCTTGGAGCACAGGCCCTATGAGGAGAGATTGAGAGAACTGGAGTTGTTTAGCCTGGAGAAAAGGAGACTCAGAGGTGACCTTATCACTCTCTACAACTTCTTGAAAGGAGGTTGTAGACAGGTGGGGGTTGGTCTCTTTCACCAGGCAGCAACGGACAGAACGAGAGGACACAGTCTCAAACTGCGCCAAGGAAGGTACAGGTTGGATATTAGGAAGAAGTTTTTCACAGAAAGAATAATAAAATATTGGAACAGTCTGCCCAGAGAGGTGGTGGAGTCACCATCCCTGGATGTGTTTAAAAAGAGACTGGATATAGAACTTGATGACATGGTTTAGTGGAGGTGTAGGGCATGGGTTGGACTTGATGATCTTAGAGGTCCCTTCCAACGTGGTGATTCTGTGATTCTGATTCTGTGATTCTGTGTTAGCTATCACATGCATCATGGAATAGGCTATCACATTTCTTTTTAGAAACTAATAAAATACTTCCCTCTTATAGTAAACATTTAATTTTGATATAGTGTTCTAATATAGTGTAACAGGACTTTAATGTTTTATATACAGTCTATTAAGAACATTGCTTTGGTGGTCTGAGCTGTGATTAAACATGATAAAAGAGGCACAATTTTATTATTGTAAGATTTCTATGTTGTGCCCTTTACAGAAACACAATAGTGCAAACTGACTTTTTATTTTTATTATTATTTTGCAAGTGTAGCTTTGTTTTTCACCAACTTACAAAGCAATTGAGGTTTCAAGCAAGCTGAATTGCATTTCTGAGGTGCAAATACAGATAGATGTGCTAGCTAGCATCTTAAATAAAAGTATTAATGAAATTTTGCTGCCCAGTAAACTTAATAACAACCATTAAAGATTCTTAAGATTTTTTCTAATTAGTTTTTTTTTAAATTAGAATTTGAACAAGAATACTTTCAAGATAGTTGTGACTAATGCATCTGCAGCTAAAAACTCTATTAGTAAAACAACAGTAATTCTTAACACCTTAACATGAAAAAAATGGATACTTACAACTAAAAACCTTGGCTCTTTTCCTTTGTAATGTACAACTGACATGGATTCAGGAAAGTTAATTTATTTTCCAAATGGAATTTGCTTGTCTAAAATAAAATTTAGAGTGCATTTTACCAAATATCAGCTGCTGTGGTATATGTAGATATTTCTTCCACAGAACTAAGAAAAATTCACATAATTTCAGTATAATAATCAGGAAAAGATTACCTTTGTTTATGTAATCAGAGATTTTACAGCTTTGGCAAGCCAACAAAGCAGTAAAAGATAGGAAGGTGAAGCAGAGGAAAACAAATATTAACAGAGGAAGAATAATTTTCCGTCAAAATGAAAACCTAACAGACATTGTAGGAATACAAATGGAATACGAGAGGAGGCTTAGGTTTTATTGCTCACTTTTTTTGTCAGTGTTTTTGAGGTGCTTTTCACTTTCATTGTCTTCGTATGTCAGAAAAGCTCTGTATAGGTTCTTCTTATTTTATCTCAGGAAGTGTGTGAATTAAAACATTCTTTGAGGATAAAGGTGGAAGGAACGAGCAAACATAGAAGGAATTCAGAGTCCTTAATTTAATTTTTTTAGAGACTTTTTAGTTGGTACTAAACATCTTAACATTGACAGTTGAATTAAACAATCTCTCTGTAGAGTGCCCCTTTTAATTCTTCCTTCTTAGCCACGTGAATTGTATTTCCTTTACATGGCTACTCATACAGTAGTTAGGAACTTATTATCATCTGCAGAATTTGAGATAAAATAGTTCAAGTAGAAGAGTGAATCATAAATGACAAGTTCCTGAGGATGACCTGTGATGTTTTCCTTAAATTAGTCACAGATATATTTAGCAGGCAAGTATGTTCTTTCCCCTTTTCTCCCCCACCCCCCCACCTTCCCTTCCCCCTCCAATAATAGACACATTTTAAATATTTCAGCTGGGAACTCCTTGGCTTTTGTTTCATTCATTCCTATTCTGTTAATCTCATACATTCATTTTGATTCATTTCCTTCCGAGTGTCTTATCTGATAAATTGTTTCTTCTGAGTGGGGTTGGCAACTACCTTTGAGATTTTCCTCCACCTTCTTGTCTTATATTTCTTCGTTCTCTGTGCAAAGCTGTACATAATGATACTCTGCTTAAATTACCCATAGACTGAAAATAATAGAAGCACAGTATTTAGTAATTTCAGCTAGAGTCACTGAAATCAGGTGTATGGGATGAATCAAGATTTTGGTTTTGTACTGATGTTAATGCTCAATGTATAGCTGCTGAATATACTTAAAAAGATCACCTGACTATTCTTCTATATTCTTTAAGGTGTTTCTTTTGGTTTGTTACTTGAGAAATAGATGATTTTGGAGCAGGAAGATGCAGTCATTACAATTACTAGTTTAAATGGCTTAACAGAAAAAAAAAAATAGGTCAGGCTTTTCCAGGACAGGTGCTCAAACACTAGTTTCAATTTTTTTCCCTTTCTTTCCCTCTCATATTTATTTGCCAGATGTCTGGTGGCAGGAGCTTCTTTCAGCATGAGAACCAGGCTGCAAACAATGTCTTGTAGAGAACCTAAAAATGGAGTCATGGATCCACACTCTAAATCCGGGCCAAAACTTCCTACTTAAGAGGAACAAGATCTTGAGGAGTAGAGTGTGAGTGCTCTTGCTGTGCTTCCAAGTTTGACATGGTTCTTTGTCCTGCTTCAGTGCTGTGTGACTCCTATAGCCTTTTCCTGTTAAATGGAAACAGTCACCTCCTGAGACTATATACTCAGAGAGGTTCAGTTATTAGATACTCTGGTAGATACCTGAAATATGAGGATACAGAAATATTCAGACTTCAAATTCAATGTAACACATCAGAAGTAAAGGGTGCCAAAGAGGAGATTTCTAGAACAATTAGAACAATTATGATGCAGTATATATATATATCTAGATATGAAATATAGAGATATTCATAGAATCATAGAATGGTTTGCTTGGAAGGGACGTTATAGATCACCTAGTTCCAACCCCCCTGCCATGGGCAGGGACACATTCCACTAGACCAGGTTGCTCAAAGCCCAGTCTATCCTGGCCTTGAACACTTCAGGGATGGGGCATTCACAGCTTCTCTGGACAACCTGTTCCAGTGTCTCACTACCCTCACAGGAAAGAATTTCTTCCTCATATCTAAACTAAATCTGCCTTCTTTCAGTTTAAAGTCATTCCCCCTTGTCCTATCACTACAGGCTCTTGTAAAAAGTCCTATCCAGCTTTCCTGTAGGCCTCCTTCAAGTACAGGAAGGCTGCTGTGAAGTCTCCAAGGAGCCTTCTGCAGGCCTGTCTTCATACATGGTCCAGCCCTCTAATCATCTTCATGGCCCACCTCTGGACTCTCTCCAACAAGTCCACATCCTTCTTATGTTTGGACCCCAGAGCTGAATGCAGTACTGCAGGTGGGGTTTCACAAGAGTGAAGTAGAGGGGGAGAATCAACTCCCTTGACCTGGTGGCCATGCTCCTTTTGATGCAGCCCAGTATATGGTTGGTTTCTTGGCTGTGAGTGCA
Source organism: Agapornis roseicollis (assembly GCA_002631895.1). NCBI lineage: Eukaryota > Metazoa > Chordata > Aves > Psittaciformes > Psittacidae > Agapornis > Agapornis roseicollis. Next base: position 12,519 of record NDXB01019088.1, read on the forward strand.
CACTGCCACATTATATTGAGCTTTTCATCAACCAATACCTCAAAGTCCTTCTCCTCAGGGCTGCCTTCAGTCCAGTCTGACCTAGCCAGTATTTGTGCTTGGAGTTGCCCTGACCCAGGTGCAGGACCTTGTACTTGGCTTTGTTGAACTGCATGAGTTTTCCACAGGCCCATCTCTCGAGCCTGTCCAGGTCCTTCTGGATGGCATCCCTTCCCTTCTGTGTGTTGATTGTAACACAGAGTTTTGTATTACCAGCAAACTTGCTGAGGGTGTGCTAGATCCCACTGTCCATGTTGCCAACAAAGATGTTAATTATATTCCTGTAATGTTGGTTTAATGTTAAGACAAAGGAGGAAATCCTCCTAAAAACAAGTAACTGAGTATTCATCAGTCTGCACATCTGTGGTTGGCAAACAGGAGTTTCATTAACTAACAGCCTTGGCTGTTAGGAATGAGGTGAGTAAGACTCCTCCAACATGAGAATTCTTTGGGATGAATAAATTTTAAGGAAGTTTTTTCTGGTCTTTATTCTAGGAATTAACAGTGTTGATGCTAAATAAAATGTATATGGGTCAGGTCTCAACCAGGTGCTGGTTGAGAGCAATACACTGCTGTTAGCATGCATTGAATGCCTCACACCAGGTGTGTATGAAGTCACTGCCTCCACCATGCCTGTCTAATAGGCTCTTGTCTCTTTGAAGCATTTTGGAAAATCACCTTACCCTTCAGGGCCATTGTTTGTCTCCAAGCCAGTGCTCATGAATGTTTGAGACATTTTTTTTTATCTTTTTTGAATCATCCCATTGATCCACAGTACACTAATGACTGTGAGAGTCAGACTGAGCAGTCAAGGGTGCTCTTCATGCTGCATCGAGTTATTGTCAGAGGAAATAGATTTTAAAGCTGAGAGAAATCATTATATCATTAGCTTGTTTTCACAGTATATCAAAAGCATTATATTTCACCCAGTTATCCCTCTAACAGATTTCATAGATTAAAGATTGCTAAAAGGCAATGATTCTTTTGAAGGAAGCCCCACTGTTCCAGTTGTAAAGATCTTTTTAATACAGATAGCCTCTGTATGGTCCTATTCAGCTTTTCAGCTATGAATACAATTTTTCATACTGCAGTTTGGAAGCTCTAGTTCACACAGAGCAGGCAGCCATAGAAGTTAATTAAAATCTGAGAGGACATTAATGAGTTGACATATTCTTTAAACTGTCAGTGGTCTTGCAAATAGTATCTTGTAACTCACTTAGAGACTGAAAAAAGTATTAGTAGCTGAGCATTTTTTCTATTAGGTAGAATATCCCATTAAATTGTCATAATAGTTTATTTGGCTGTTAAAGTATAAACAGCTGGAACTTCTGTTATTGTTACTAAGAGAAATTGAGCTATTCATTCTGTTCATTCTCTGTTGCAACTACTTAAATATAGGCTAAATAAGCTGTAATAATTTTTTGTCTCTGACCACATTGGTAACAAGCAAGTGATATTAAACCATATGTTCACAGTTAGGATGTTCAGGAAGAGAGCTGCTTCTATCAGCAGTTTGCACTTCAGCTGCACTTGTGCCATATTTTGCCACCTTGCTGGGTGAAGGAATGAGAAAATTTCCATTTTTTTACATATAAAGAGGAGTCATGTGAAGACAGTGAACAGCTGAGTAAGCATTTAGTTCAATGAGAACTTTTGGAGCTACCAGGAGCCATTGAAAAGGGAGAATAGCACAGATGAACCCAGCCACTTACATCCAAAGTAACTGTGACATTAAATTGGCTAGGCCATATACCTTGAAACAGAAGCAAAAAGGAAAAGACTGAATGATTTAGTCTAATGGCTTTTTTTCCTGTATGCCTTTCACAGAGAAGAAAACCATGACAGGAAGAAGTTGAATTCTGTACTTGTGGTTATAAATATAATTTGCATTTTGAAAGTACCGACTCAGGCTAGAATCCTGATTCTCTAATTCTTAATGCAGATTTTAAGAAGGATGTGGTTTCCAGTTTTTTCTTCCTCCCGATGTCCTTCCCTCTGTCTTACCTGAAAACTTCATCATGTGGAACCCTACCACTGTGCCAGCAGACTAACGTGCATTCTGCTGCCATTTGAGTTAATGAAGTTGAGGAAGTTTTCAAGGGAATTAGTTTGTTTGTTGGTTTTGCTGTTTTGGTTTGGGTGTGGGGTTTCTGTTTGTTGTTTTTGTTGATTTTTTCTTTTTTTTTACTTCAGGTGCAAGAAAGAGAAGGTGTGTTGATGAATATAAGCTTTCTGCTTTTTTACCTTGGTGCACTCTTTTCCAAATGGTTTCCATCCCATCTCTTCTTCTCTGTAGTTCTTATCCAAGGCTCATTCTCCTCATCTCTATCATTTCCAAGCTTTGGAAATCTCATTCCACCTCCTCCAACTTCTTGACCATTTTTTCTGTACTCACATAGGCTAGTTTGAACATTTGCATATTTGACACATTTCCCTTCTCCCCAGTTCAATACAAGATTTCCCTAAAATTTCTCATTTAATTGCTCAGTGATAGTCTTTCTCTACCTTTTTATGCTCCTTATTCTGGTCTTATTAAACAAATGCTTTGCTTCCTTTTTAATACCCAGGTACTTTGTACTGCAAGTACAGCTTTCAGCAGTCTCTTCTGTTTTCCACTGATGACTTCTGTTATAGCCTAAGACCTTTGCCTCAAGCTACTCCTGCCCTCTTTGTTTTAGCAGTAATTAATACCAGTACAGTTTTTGTCATGTACCTTAGGCTTGAGAGAAGAAAGCTTCCTTACTATTTATTGAAGTATTTAGACTATTCACAAAATATTGCATTTCAGTGCTGCAAGGGAGATTCTAAGTGGTTCTGCCTTTGAGCATGTATTTGTCTGGAAATTATGCAGGGGAATAGTGTGAAATACACATAAATGCTGGATAAATTTATTTTAAAACGATTTTTCAGCTTTTTTATTCTGCCCCATGCTGCCTGACAGTGACGCTTATGATGGGGGGTGAGGAAGAAGTTTTAAATTCTTATCTGCCCTCAAAATAAGGCAGAATGGATATGCTGAAGTTTCTGTATAGAACATCTCATTTCAGTTGTATTATGCGGAGGTGAAAATTTATGTTCTGTTTCAAGTGTATCTACAATAATGAAGTTATTTCATGGTAAGCAATTTGGATTATAGTGACTATATTCAATAGAATTTTCAGAATTTCAAGTTTCTTGGGGTTTGCTTTTTCTTTTCTGTTTTCCTTTTTAATTCTAAGTATTGTAATTTATAAATTTATAACACCCAGAAGGCTGTGTATTTTTTTATTTTTTTTTTTTTTTTTTTTATATCATTTTTTGCCACCC
>NDXB01019092.1:0-10703 GCA_002631895.1 Agapornis roseicollis
GGAGGAAAATAATCCAAATCCTGCTGAAAGCTGGTTTTGCCATAAAATGGAGTAAGGTGAAGGAACCTGCACAGGTGATTCAATTTTGGGGAATAAAATGGCAAGATGGACGTAGGCAGATCCCCACAGATGTGATCAACAAGGTAACAGCAATGTCTCCACCAACTAATAAGAAAGAGACACAGGCTTTCTTGGGTGCAGTGGGGTTCTGGAGAATGCACATTCCAAATTACAGTTTGATTGTAAGCCCTCTTTATTATGTGACCCGGAAGAAAAATGATTTCAAATGGGGCCCTGAGCAACAACAAGCCTTTGAGCAAATCAAACGTGAGATAGTTCATGCAGTGGNGAGAATGCACATTCCAAATTACAGTTTGATCGTAAGCCCCCTTTATTATGTGACCCGGAAGAAAAATGATTTCAAATGGGGCCCTGAGCAACAACAAGCCTTTGAGCAAATCAAACGTGAGATAGTTCATGCAGTGGCCCTTGGACCAGTTCGGACTGGGCCAGATGTTAAAAATGTACTGTACACCGCAGCCGGGGAGAATGGTCTGACCTGGAGCCTCTGGCAGAAAGCACCAGGGGAGACTCAAGGTCGACCCCTCAGCTTTTGGAGTCGGGGATACAGAGGCTCCGAGGCCAGCTATACCCCAACGGAGAAAGAGATACTGGCAGCCTATGAAGGGGTTCGAGCTGCTTCAGAAGTGATTGGCACTGAAGCACAGGTCCTCCTGGCACCCCGGTTGCCAGTGCTGGGCTGGATGTTCAAAGGCAGGGTCTCCTACACGTCATGCAACTGATGCTACATGGAGTAAGTAGGCTGCACTAATTACACAATGAGCTCGAATAGGAAATCCCAGTTGTCCAGGCATTCTACAAGTTATCATGGACTGGCAAGAGGGCAAAGATTTTGGAATGTTCATATAATGAACTGTCAGAAAGTGAAAAGCAGTACGCCTTGTTTACTGATGGGTCCTGCTTTATTGTCAGAAAGCATCAGAGATGCTCAACGACAAGTTGCAGAAACTGCCAAAGGAGAGGGTGTAATCAAGTAAGTTTGCTGAGGTGAAAGCCGTTCAGCTGGCCTTGGACACAGCTAAAGGAGAAAAGGGGCCAGTACTTTATACTAACTCATGGATGGTGGCAAATGCCCTGTGGGGGTGGTCGCAGCAATGGAAGCAGAGCAACTGGCAACACAGAGGTAAACTTATCTGGGCTGCTGCACTGTGGCAAGATATTGCTGCCTGGGTGCAGAACCTGGTGGTGAAGGTACGCCATGTAGATGCCCTTTTACCCCAGAATCACGCCACTGAGGAACACCAGAACAACCAGCAAGTGGATAAAGCTGCTAAAGATTGAAGTCGGTCAGATGGGCTTACATTGGCAACATAAGGGTGAAATACTTTTGGCCTGGTAGGTCCATGACACCTGTCCTGGGTTCAGCAATAGCAGTCAGTTTTAATCCTCCTTAGTAGCTGGTGCAGCTGTGTTTTGACTTAACCTGGGAACAAAACTGGTAACACCGATGTTTTCAGTTGTTGCTAACTAAAGTTTATTCTGACCAAGGACTTTGTGAGCCTCATGCTCTGCCAGGGAGGAGGGGAGGCCTGGAGGAAGCAGGGACAGGACCCAAACTGACCAAAGAGGTATTCCATACCATAGCACGTCATGCCCAGGGTGTAACTGAGAGTTACCCGGAAGGACACGGCACTTCCTGGTCAGGCTCATTTTCGGCGGGTGGTATCGTACCCTCCTCCCTTGTTATTTCCTTATCGTTATTATTATTGGTGATAGCAATAGTGATTTGTGTTACACCTTAGTTACTGGGCTGTTGTTATCTCAACCTGTGGGAGTTGCATTCCTTCAGTTCTCCTCCCCACCCCTCTGGGAGCGGGGAGGAAGGGGGGGGGGGAAGAAAGAGGGGGGGAGAGTAGAAATTGGTTTTAAACCACAACAACACCTCAGGCCATGAGGGGAAAGATGCAATATATAAATGGGCTTGTGATTGAGGGGTGGACTTAACAATGGACACTATTGCCCAGGTTATTCAGAAGTGTGAAACATGTGCTGCACTCTAAGTATGCCAAACGGTTAAAGCCTGTTTGGTATGGAGGATGATGGCTGAAGTACAAATATGGGGAGGTCTGGCAGATCAATTACATCCCACTCCCACCAACCCACCAAGGTAAGCACCATGTGCTTACCATGGTGGAAGCAACCACTGGATGGCTGGAATCATACAGTGTGCCTCATGCCACTGCTCAGAATGCTATCCTGGGCCTTGAGAAACAGATTTTGTGGCAACACAGCATCCAAGAGAGAATTGAGTCAGACAATGGGACTCATTTCTGGAACAGCCTTATAGACACTTGGGCCAAAGAACATGGCATTGAATGGGTATATCACATCCCTTACCATGCACCAGCCTCTGGGAACATTGAACGGTACAATGGGCTGTTAAAAACTATACTGAGAGCAATGGGTGGGGGAACATTCAAGCACTGGGACACACACTTACCAAAGGCCACCTGGTTGGTCAATACTAGAGGATCTGTCAACAGGGCTGGCCTGGCCCAGTCAGAACTTCTACATATTGTAGAGGGAGACAAAGTTCCTATGGTGCACATGAAGCATTTGCTGGGGAAGACAGTCTGGGTCATTCCTGCTTCAGGTGAAGGCAAACTCACTTGTGCTTTTGCTCAGGGACCCAAACATACTTGATGGGTAATGCAGGAAGATGGGGAAGTCTGATGTGTATCTCAAGGGGATTTGATTTTAGGGAATAACAGCCAATGAACTCAATAGTATGCTGTTGTCTGCTATGTAGCACTTTTATAGCCTGCCAAGTAGATATCTTCAGGTCACCAGCAGTTGGCCCTGACTTCCCTCCAACCATCATCCCAACAAAGAATGAACTTTGATGAAACCACACGAGTTCTGCGATATCATCAGGCAACAATCCAACACTGCACACAGACTCTCCAGCTCTGAAAGACTGTTACAAGAGATGGAGCCTGACATCATAGACCAGAAGAGCTCAGCAGCTTTATAGGGATTGGTCCATGCACTAAGGAATGATCTTTCTCTCTCTTTGTGTGTGTGTGTGTATGTACATACATATATATCTGTGTGTGTGTGTATATATATATATATATGTGACAAGAGTGATGGTATATTGGAAAATGTGAGACCTGAGCATGACATGAATGGTGCGGAATAAGGGGTGGATACTGTCCTGGCTTCAGCAGTAGCAGTCATTTTTCCCAGTCCTAGTAGCTGGTGCAGTGCTGTGTTTTTGACTTGCAACCTGGGAACAGCACTGATAACACCAATGCTTTTAGTTGTTGCTCAGTAATGTTTACTCTGACCAAAGACTTTCTGAGTCTCATACTCTGCCAGGAAGGAGGGGAAGCTGCAAGGAAGCAGAGACAGGATACCTGACCCAAACTAGCCAAAGGGATATTCTATACCACAGCATGTCATGCCCAGTATATAAACTAGGGGCAATTACCTGGAAGGGTTAGCTCTCTGCTCAAGTCAGGCTGGGTTATCAGTGAGCAGGTGTTGAGCAGTTGTATTCTCTTTCCTTGTTATTTTCCTTATCACTATTATTATTGGTGGTAGCAGCAGTGGTTTGTGTTATACCTTAGTTACTCGACTGTTCTTATCTCAACCTGTGGGAGTTACATACTTTCCATTCTTCTCCCCATCCCTCTGGGAGCAGGGAGAGGAAAGGAGAAGGAGTGAAGGAGCGGCTGCGTGGTTATGGGTTGCTGGCTGGGCTTAAACCATGACACTTGGCTGTGCAAAAGGCAAGGAGTAATTCTGTCACAAAGTAAAGATATTATTTTCCAGTGACATCCCTCTGTTGTAAGTGCTCACAGACTATCTTGCAGGGATCTCTTGGACTGTATGTAAATGTCAGATGTCAGTTGCTATGGTCAAACACATATTTCCAAAGTAATATGGCTATTAAAAAATTATATGTGAGCTAATGACAATCTAAGAAGCACACAGGAGAAAAATCTAGCAGACCAAATACTCATTTAGATTAAAATTTGAGAGGTTTTGGTCTGATTTTAAACGCAGTGATTCAAAAAGCCATGTCATGCAACGGAGAAATCTCTTTTACTGTTTTCTTGAAGCTTACCAGAGAAAGCTGGTAGATGCAGCTTCTCAAGTATGTCTTCTGCATAATGTCAAAATCATATTGAGGAACCTGACATCAGAACAGGACAAGATGAAGGATTAAAGCCACTGTTTGTCTTTAAATATCAAAATCAATATCATTATTTGACACTAATCTGTGCAATACCAGATAGGCTTGGGGCCTATCAGATCCATCTGATGAGGTTCTGCCACCATCCCATCTGTTTTGTATTCATCTGTCATTGGTACTCAGAGCCACTGGAGAAGAAAAGGAACTGCCAATGTCATGCAGTGGCTTTTTGACATTGGTATAAGCAGTGTGGGAATTGCTAGAGGTTGTTTCCTGGTATTTATTCATGGCCACCAAATCGGAGAAAATCCACAAATCCTGTAAATAGCACATCATCCCTCACTTAGGAGCAAATATAATTTTTTCAAAGTTTCTAGACCAAAAACTACAGTTACATGGCATTGCAGCTGCTCCTGAGTAAAACAAGATGACACACGGTGGACTTGACATGTCAGCTTCTCACCAGAACAGTCAAGAGTCCTCCTGTGGGCTCCACTATAACTGCTAATCAATGAAGGTATGGCATGGACTCTTGTTAGCTGGAATGAGATAGTATCACTCCCTAGGGCTGTCTTACAACAAATAAGGTCAAGATTTGGCTAACAGAAGATGTTAAAATGAAGAACAAGTAAGAGAAGCCCGGTTGGATTGAGGTTTCCTTCAGCTCTGCACACTAGCACCAGCATTTGACATACAGGGAAAACTAAAAACATGGATAAACAGGCACTGAAGCTTCCTTGAAATTGCCCTGACCCTCTAGAGCACAGACTACTTATAACTCCTACTTTATTATCCCTTCTGGTAGGTTCTTTTTCAGTCCTTAGTGACACCTACTAAAGAGTAAATGTTCTTCCTCTGTACTTCACACAGGCTGCCCTACTTTACATCATCACCTTGGAGATAGAAAATGCAGTTCTGTGCAAAATCTGCTTGTCCTGATTTCTGATTAGGTTTCTTTATTGGAGGTGAGGAAGCGCAAACCCTGACCCTGCTGAATCCCTGGGCAGGTCACAGTTCAGTTGGGTGCAGTTGATGCTGCAGTTCTGGGACACAAGCAAAGAGAAGCACTTGGGCATTCTGCAGTGGTTGTGGAACTGCTTCCCACTTCATCCCTTTCTGCAGTGCCTTTGTTCTCTAGCAGTTTCCATGGTGCCCCTGCTTTGTCTGCAGATCTGTCTGCAGGCAGCTTTCGTCTCCAACACACCACACGATGCAGTGCATCACGTTGCATGGCTGCGCTGCAAAGCCAGTGCATGAGCTGCTTGGCATCAGCCACTGCAAATATCCTTAGGCTTTTTCACAGACATGTCCTTAGAAAGCACAGAGTGATGCTTTTTAACTGAAGAAATGATAGAGATGATGCTGTCTGAGAATCCGGCTCAGCCTTTCGCCACTCATGCTTGACAAATCAAAATAACAGCAATCCAAAGGGGTTGTTGTTGCCAGCACAGTGTTACTGTAAAATAGAAACACAATAGAGGGCACGACAAGGAAGGGCAGCCATGCTGCTTGCTACAGCACTGTGTAAATTTTATCTTCATCTGACAAGGGTGTGAAAGTTGATGATCTCTATATGAACATGGTGTCTCTTTTCTCATGTAGAGACTGGCCAGAGTGAGATCAGGCTCATTTATCCATTATCTAGCTGTTAATTTTCTGCCTACCATTCTGCTACTGGAGCGGTGACGCTCTGAACTGCTGCAGCAGGCAATGGGGGGACTTCAGGGTCCTCCTGTCAGGTACAAAATCAGAGACTGACTAACCTGGCCCCTGCTTTTTATGCCCAGGAATAATATCCCTCAAGAAACCCTGATCTTTCAGAGGTAGAGGCTGTTCAGAAGATCACAGTAGAGTGCTTTTGGCCCAATGCTAGAAATATTTTAGCATGGGAAACTGGTTATTATGAATCCTACAGGCTATTCATCCAAAAAGAACTGGAGTGTAAAATCACTGCCCAGGTGAAAAAGCAGGTAACAGGGCAAAGCCATGCTAACAGGTGATTTGAACTTCAAGGCATAGCAGAGGGTATGCTAAATGGTGGAAATAAAGCTGCTTGCAGGAGGTAATTTAATCCAGGACCTGCAGATATCACTAAGAAATTGAAAAATATTAGAGTTAGTACCATAGTCTAAAGAGGATATAACTGAGGACAAAAGGGCAACTTAGAAATAGAGTTACCCTACACTGAATAACTCAGTCCTTTGAGCACAAAAGAGGTTTTCCTCATTAAGGTAAAGTTCATATTCTGTGCTGGGATAGAACAGGCTGCTCGCCAAAGTGGGCCATGAAAACTAATGTTACATAAGTCTTGGCAGAGAGTTTCAAAGATGCTTAGAAAATTATAATGCCCAATTAAATATGTATTTGTCATCCAAGTCTCTTAGGTGGTCCTAAGAAATCATAACCACTCTGCCTGCATCTAATTTTCAGTCAGATTTTTCCCCTCTGCTTCTATTCCTGCTCCTCTTCCAGCATCAACCCCAGTTCCTGCTGGCACAGACCTCTGTGTGGAGCCAAAGCCGAGTAGCAGTGTTTTGAAACACGGTGTTGGAGCAGCCATGGTGGGGAGAGGAGGCAGAGGCCGAGGCCAGGCAGAGAGCACTTTCAGTCTGTTTTTTTTACCTCTTATGTGGAAACACACAGCTGGATCAGCAGCAAAAAATACTGGCTGTGCTCTAGGAAACTTAAGAAGTGTGGGATCTAGTTTCAGGGTGGGTTTTCTTTTTTTTCTGGCTGATGTTAGCATCTTGCATGCACCTCACCTGTTTGGGCTACAGCTTCTGGGCTACATGTTGGGTCTAGCACTTGTGAGGGTGGTGTATGTCCTTCAAGCTAGAAGGTGCTTTGTGAAGGACTGCTAGGTGAAGAACAGCACCTGCTGCGCATGTCCTGCGTGGTGCAGAAGGTGGAACGGTAGAGAGACAAGTCCCCAGACGGCGTGATGCTCTGCTGAAGCAAAGTCCCCAGAGAACTTTAACTGACGTAGATGAACACTGCCCTTTTGTACTCTCCTTGATTATTTTAAGGTGAGCAGTGCTGAATCACTGCCTTTACAAGTGTTAGTCCTCCTCTACAGGCAGGGCACAGGCTAGCTGGGAAACCATGCCTGAAGCACTGATGCTCTAAGAAAGACAGCAGATGAATTGAGAAAGTTTAATCATTCCTTATATATCTGTATTGTTTTACCATGTCTGCTGGGGCCTTGTGCTGGTCAAAAGCTGGTTTCTTCCTTCCCTCCTCACTGCCAGGAGGCAGTAACTGGGTACCAGATCTTTGTCTTTCTTGCCTCCAACTGGGAAGTTTATTGCAACCATAGAAAGAAAATTGGGATGTGGTATCTTGAGGCTCTTCTGGTTTGTCCTCACGCCCAGTGCTGAACCTTCCTAGATTATTTGAGGTTAGGAGAGAGGTTTTTCCACATTTCCATGGGCCATAACAGTAAAGGGCCACTGAGAGCTTCTCTGCACTTGATTAACTTTGCAGGAAAGTTAATTTCCTGAGAATTTTGCTGTCCTTGATTGTCCTCACCTGCAACTCCATCTGGAAATAGGCTGTATCTGAGCACAGAAGTGAGGGAAGTCCTCTGCCTGGCAAAGGCTTGGGAGATAGGAAAGGAAAAGAGAGGAAAAAAGCCTTATACCTTTGGAGGAAGTGGTCAAATTAGCTTGCAGGGAAACAGGAAAGAAGTCTATCCCTGAATGTGAACAGGATCACTGAAGCCATCCCTCGCAATGTTTAAGGCCAGGTTGGATGAAGCATTGGGTAACATGGTTTAGTGTGGGGTGTCCCTGCTTATGGCAGGGGGGTTGGAACTAGATGATCTTAAGGTCCTTTCCAACCCTAGCTATTCTATGATTCTATTCTAAGCCATGAGGTCCCCTGGGAGCCACCCTCCAGCAGCATTTTTAAGTACTGCAGATTTCAAACAGAAGCTTTGTCATTGACTGAGTATCTAATTCCCATCACTGCTACCAGTTGTTCGTGCTTCTTGACTCTCCTCTTCCTCCAGATCCACCCAGTCTCTCCATGGCCCTGGTGGTCCTGAGCTCCTCCTCTCTGTTGTAGGCTGGAAATGTGCTGGTACTTAGTTCCCAGCAGTAAATCTGTTTGATGCATGTAGCATTGTAGCACCCAGTGAGATCCAAGGATGAGGAGAAGTGCCTTTGTGTGACAGAGATGACATGGGCAGGTATTGCTTCTGGAAATATTTGGAGATGGAGAGTGCTGATGGGAGAAATAAGGGTAAACGGGATGGAAGCTCTTGTAGGGAACACGAAGTTCTATCTTCGAGTTGTGTTTGGCTTGAGTTTTATGCTCCTTGACATCTGAACTTCCTTTTTTTATGGGTTGGTAAAAAGGTCTCCTGCACCTGGAACATTCCCCAAATGAGAATTAATAGTTTTCCTTATCTCTTGTTTCATTAAGAGGCCTGTCACATATTAGAAGCATTGGCAAGGCAAGGATGTAGGAATATGAAGTCAGAAGTGGGACTAAAGGTATCGGCTCAATCCGGTCACAAGTAACACTAAGTAGTTTTAAAATTAATTAGCTTGTAGGAGTAAATTTAGCAACTCCCTTATGCAGCAGACATCATGGTGATTTTTGAGTCTGTGCTTCCAAAGACTGCTTTAGCTGGTAGTGCTTGAAAGCCGGAGGGCTGGTACAGTGACACAGACAGGAGCAGGGCTGTGAGCCTGGGGTGGGGCAGGAGCCCACGTTTTGCAGAGGAATGCTTTTGATTAATAGTCTCCCTACACCTTGTATTAAAGAGCAAAACTATATTTGGGAAGAAACTTGGGTGAAGCAGTGAATTTCTTCTCTGCCAGCACATTACAGCAAAAATGTACTCAGATGGCTCTGTCCCTAGCGAGGTATTTTGGTGAAGATTTGTGACATGGTGCAATGCTTAAATATGAGTGGAAGTTTCCTTGGCCCTGTAGGCAGCAGCATAGCAAGTTCCTGTGGCTAAAATATGGAGATAAGGGAGTGTAATTAACCATTGGAACCACTTGCCTAGGGATAATAAAAAGGATTCATTAGAATTTTGCGATTTCAAATTGTCTTTCTGACATCACTGTGGATCAAGAAGCTGCTTGGGGTTTGCTATAGGAGTCACTAAGGGGAACAGCATTGCCATACATTCCTGTCTCATGCCTGAGGGAGATCAGACTCCCTGATGATAGGGTCCCCTGTGGCCTTAATGTATTGGAATGCAGGCAGCAAGGAAGCTTTCTCCCCCGTCATGTTCCAACCAGCAGTTGTAAGCCCGAGCCTATTGCTAAGGGTGTATGCAATAGGGCAGCCCAAATAATAACCAAAGACAATGAGTACTCACAGACAGCTTTTCTATAAATGCTCAGCTGGAGAGNTGTCATGTTCCAACCAGCAGTTGTAAGCCCTGCATGTTTAGAGGGTGTAAAAAGATCATAATTATGTTGGTAATAATTATAATAACGGTGGAGGTTGATCTCTTTTCCCAAGTAACGAGTGATAGGACAAGCTGTTCCAGGGGAGGTTTAGACTGAATATTAGGAACAATTTCTTCACTGAGAGGGTGGTCAGGCATTGGAACAGGCTGCCAGGGAATGGTGGAGTCACAACCCCTAGAAGAGTTCANAACGAGTGATAGGACAAGCTGTTCCAGGGGAGGTTTAGACTGAATATTAGGAACAATTTCTTCACTGAGAGGGTGGTCAGGCATTGGAACAGGCTGCCAGGGAATGGTGGAGTCACAACCCCTAGAAGAGTTCACAAACATTGCAGATGAGACCCTCAGTGACATAGTTTAGTGGTGGCCTTGGCAGTCCTGGGGAAATGATTGGACGTGATGATCTTAAAGGTGTTTTCCAGCCTAGTTGATTCTGTAATTCTAGGATTGCACCTCAAAATACACGCATTTGGCTAAAACACAGTTTGCTATTTATCCCTGTATTTTGAAACTTCGGGCTGAATGAGAAGCTATAACAACCTGTCATCATTTAAAATGAAGACCTGGCAGGGGGGGCAGTGTTGCTGGGGCTTAGCCACTGCCTAAGGATGCCCTGCTTGTGTCATAGAATCAGAATGGTTGGAATGGATCTTAAGATCATCCAGTTCCAACCGCCCTGCTATGGAGAGGGATGCCTCAAACAAGGCCATGTCGCCCAAGGCTCTGTCCAACCTGGCCCTTGAACATGGCCAGGGATGAAGAATATACCACTTCCTTGGGCAACCTGTGTCAGTGCCTTACCACCTCACACTAAAGAACTTTTTCCTTACATATAACCTGAACTTCCCCTGTTTCAGTTTACACCCATTACCTCTTGTCCTACTGCTACAGTCCCTCATGAAAAGCCCTTCTCCAGCATCCTTGTAGGCCCCCTTCAGATGCTGGAATGCTGAAACAGTGTGTACCCACTCGTGCTGCATGTACACCTCTGCACCTGGCAAAATCTTGGAGCAGATTCTCCTGGCAGGCATGCTAAGGCACATGAAAAACAAC
>NDXB01019093.1:0-12186 GCA_002631895.1 Agapornis roseicollis
TTGGAACTGGATGATCTTAAGGTCCTTTCCAACCCTAACTATTCTATGGTTCTATGATTTTATATGTAAAATCCAAAGGATAGCAGTGGACAAAAAACTGATGAAATCATGGCCATCTCCCAGCAGATACAATCTTCTTGGTACTTGCCTGCTTTATTTACAACACAGCATGCAAAATAACTACATCAGACCCACGGGGATTAAGCCTTGCCTCTGGTCTCCACCTTGTAGGCTGTGTTTTTTGTGTGGGTATCACTGTTGCTTGATGCCACAACTACAGTTTCGTGTTTTGTTTGGCATACACCCACCACGTTACAGAATTACCCTTAGTAATAACCAATGTGGAGTTGCTGCTCCAGGGGAAAGCCTGTTAAAGGCTCTCAAAAGCACTTTTGCTCCTCCTAGGAGCTTTTATAGGTAACTCCATAGCTCTGCTCTCTTGCAAATCCTGATAACATGGAAAATTCCCTCACAGAACAGGAAAAGGGCGTTTTGTGTTATTTCTAGTGCACAGACACTGGGGAACATTTATCTGTGTAAGAAAAGCCTTTGCTATGGGTCGTAAAGATACTCACATGTGAAACTCAGTGTGGCACACATCAAAACAGCCCTGGAGGGTTTCAGATGGGTAAGGAGGGAGACAGCTACAACTGTAACTGCCCATTGCAGCTCGGATCAGGAACAACATGGACAGGTATGCAGAATTTCATCTCGAGCAAGTCCCACTCTGTAATGTAAACACTTTGAGTGATTTCCAAGCCCCATTGCAGTTCAAGGCTAAACATTCAGCCAGTTCCTAGGAGCCAGGAAAGTGGAATTTGAGCTCCTCCCGTATGGAGACAGGCTGAGAAAATCAGAGCTGTTCAGCCTGGAGAAGAGAAGGCTGCATGGAGAGCTCATAGCAGCCTTCCAGTATCTGAAGGGGCTACAAGGATGCTGGAGAGAGACTCTTCATCAGGGGCTGCAGTGACAGGACAAGGGGTGATGGATTCAGACTGAAACAGGGGAGGTTTAGGTTGAACATAAGAAGACATTCTTTATTGTGAGGGTGCTGAGGCGCTGGCCCAGGGTGATGGCCCAGAGAAGCTGAGGCTGCCCCATCCCTGGCAGTGCTCAAGGCCAGGTTGGACACAGGGGCTTGGAGCAAGCTGCTCCAGTGGAAGGGGTCCCTGCCTGTGGCGGGGGTTGGAGCTGGAGGAGTTTTAAGCTCCCTTCCAACCCAAACCAGGCTGGGATCCTATGGTAAGTTTGCCACTGTTTCTGCACCTGACAACTCAGAAGTAGGCGCATGTTTCCCCACACACACATAACACCTTTTACTTTCACCACCCAGCCTGCTAGATCTGAGATCCCACGCTGTTCTGTGGGCTCGAATTGTGCAGCCCAAAGCTCCATCTCCGCTTCAAGCTATGGACTCCTGGCATACTTTCTCGGATCACAATATGGCAAGAAAGAAAGGAACACACGGCAGGGACACCTTCCACCAGACCAGGTTGCTCAAAGCAACCTGCCTTGTCCTGCACATCCTCACCAACTCCTGCCTGTCTCAGCAAGGGACCATCATTCATTGGGCATGGGCCAGCATTTGAAACACATGGAGAGAACAATCCCACCTAACTGTCCTGATGGCTCCTCTCTGATGCGCTTCCAATCAGAAGACAAAGCCTTCCTCACATTAGGATGAAGCTTCGGTGGAATAATTTAGGGTAGAAAAGACCTTGAAGATGAGTCCAACCATAAAACCAGCACTGCCAAGCCCCCCACTAGCCCATGTCCCTAAGCATCAAGGCTTCCATTCAGTATATAAGACAAGAGTGAGCTGATAATTTGACAGACAGCACATTTTTGCTTGTCAGGCTGGAAGTGCAGACTTGTGATATCCTGAAGGAGGGGCCAATAACAGTGCAGTAAATTCAGTTATTGAAGACTCTTTAAACTCCATTTTTCAGTATCATTTATGGCCTCTACAACAACCATGTGCTTCAAAGGCTCAAACCCTCCAAAGCAAATCTGTGGAAAGCCTTTTATTCGAGTCTGCCAAACTGTGTGATCCAACCATGAATGCAATCATCAAGAGGCAGAGCTCCCTGCAGCAGGATAGCTGAACAAGTCTAGGGAAGGTTCATCACCAGTCTTTCACTAAACTTCTACGTTCTTCCATCCAAAACTTGTCCATAACATCAAAATCAGCTGGCAGCAAGTACAGCTCCACTTGAAGCCTTCCATCAATAATCAATCTGAATCAATGAGGGTTAAGCGATCATCTGGAGGCCCAAAGGACTTATCTCATCAAAACCACTTCTAACATCCAACCACTTCTAACCTCCAACACCGCTCACCCAGCGACCTCCTGCCTCTACAAAACCCATATGAAAAAGCCACACAACTCGGGTCACTTGGCAAGCTGGGCTAATGCAGAGTTGAGGGCTGCCACTGCACCACGCAGGCCTGGCCTAAACTTGTTGTGCCAAGTCCGATGGCTGCCCTGAGGGCTTTGACAAGGGTGAGTGGTGTGATCAGTGTTCTCTGGACTACACATTGCCAGCCACAGTTGTGCTCAGCCTCTCACACCTTTCCCATGGACCATTGTGCTGCCTCTTCCCTTCCCTCAGTCCTCATGAAAGCACGAGCTCAGAGCTCTGCTCTTGTGTTGTCTCTTAGGGCTCTCTAAGGGGCCTTCCCTCAGCCACCATCCCTCAGCCTGAACCTCCCACCTTGCATCTGACTTCTGTGATGGCTTTTACCTCAGTCACTGCACCTCTCACAGGGCTTCCTGCCTCTTGCTGAGCCTCCACACCAAACCCTATCCAAAATTGACACTTCTGGCATCTCCTGTAATATAGAATCACCCAATCCCAGCCTGGTTTGGGTTGGAAGGGAGCTTAAAGCTCCTCCAGCTCCAACCCCTGCTCCCACAGGCAGGGACCTCTTCCACTGGTGCAGCTTGCTCGAAGCCCCTGTGTCCAACCTGGCCTTGAGCACTGCCAGCAATGGGGCAGCCACAGCTTCTCTGGGCCATCACCCTGGGCCAGCGCCTCAGCACCCTCACAGGGAACAGCTTCTGCCTCAGAGCTCAGCTGAACCCCATATATTCTCATGAATCCAACCCATTTCCACTTTAGCACTGAAGACTGAATTAGGAGATGCAGCTAAATATACAGCCAGTTTGCATGCTCTCAGAAGGGAATAAATGCACACGGGCTGAGCATTTGTCACAGTGGTACCTGCTTCAGAACTGTAACACTGAGCAATATGCTTTAATCCAATGTTAGGAAAAGCTGGTATTAGTTAATGAAGATGGCAGGGTCATGAGAGAGTTCATTGAGTTCCAGTGGTAATGGCCTTGTAACATCAGATGGAAAAGTTGACAAATATGAATTAGCTTTATTGTTTTATTCTTCTCATGCTAAATAACAGTCTCCTAGGTTGTCTCTATTGGATATTGTAACCAAACCTCTGCAATTCTCAGTGTTTGCACTGTGTGTACACACAGAATTACCCATTAATGCGATTTGAAGGCCCACAAGTCTTTGGGAACTAGCTATTTCAAGTTAAACTAAAGCAGTGTACGCACCCAGCTAGTGTTCTTGTGAGACATCCTCAATATACCACCTCAAACTGGACATGAAGTGGGTTTTAGCTTGGAGATCTCCTAGAAAGAGACATCTGTTTTGGAGCAGTCACAGAGGGCTATCGCCAAGACTCTCCCGTAATAGTTATGGGCTGTAATTTGACATTTTAGATACACGTTCCTC
Source organism: Agapornis roseicollis (assembly GCA_002631895.1). Lineage (NCBI taxonomy): Eukaryota > Metazoa > Chordata > Aves > Psittaciformes > Psittacidae > Agapornis > Agapornis roseicollis. Next base: position 3,756 of record NDXB01019093.1, read on the forward strand.
TTGCCAAACAATATCATATTTTAGCTCTTGGCAGAGAAAACAAAGAGAAGCATACATCCACGATGAGTAATTTAGTACAACGTAATCAAGGCAAGCTGCCCCACAGACTACAGACTGAATCAGAGCTAGCAAGATGCGGGGTTGTGTCCTCTTCAATAAGTGTGTGCATTACACAGGGAACAAATTCAGAGAGGAGAACTGGTCTCTTGTATTTGTTAATCTCATTTTCCAGCTGAGCCCAAGTGCAGGCCTTTATTCCAAGAGCAGATGATTAGAGGTGGGGTGGCTAAAGCAATCACTGCCGTGAGCTGTGCTCCTTGGAGGTTTCTGTGCCTGCAGATGCACGTCCTAAACAAGGAACCCTCTGCTCCAGAGCTGTCCCAGTTCACAACCCAGAGTGTTTATGTGGACTGTCACTGCTTTGGAATTACACCACTCCATTGGGCTGTAAATGGAGCTGCCCAAGAAGCACGGGCAGATCCCAGGCCTGCAAGGAGGTGATCCGTAGTGGAACAGTGTAGTTGGCAGCACCAGCTGCCTCAGCTACCTGTAATTAGGAACTACAGCTTTACATCCCTGGGCAGGGAAGTGCTGCGTCACTGGAGCACTAAAGTGCTGTCTCTGTGCCCCTGAGAGTTCTAGCACCATTAACTGGGCTAAATAACCCAGATATTTCATGTGGTCAATGGGCTGAATCTTGCCATCCACATTTTACTCAGAGCCTAAAAGAGTAAAGGAAAAAGCTGGCTAATTGAAGGCAAAAATGATCTGTGGCCTCTAATGTTGATGCAAGGCTTCACATCCATACAGAGCAGCCTGGGTTATTACCCTCTGCCTTGCTGCATCCCAGTTTTGTGAAAGCCCACCTGAACCAGCTGTAAGGCGAGTTCATGTTACATGTCAATAGGGAGGTTAGCTGGAGCTCGTCTCAGCATTCCTTGAGCTCTCTGCTCTAACTACAAGAAACAATGACCGAGATACGTTTAAATCCTGGCTTCTCTCACTTTCTGGTCTTAAAATGAGAATAATTTCCTTACTTTGCTATCAGGCATTTCTTTAAAGTAAAAGCAATCGGCTCAAGCATGTACCTCGAACAGTGAAGTGGGGTTTACATGCATTTAAGTCCCCATTCAGTTTTCAGAGAACTCATACCTTGAAGGCAGCAAAAGTATTTGTTAAACAGTGTTATTTCTAAGAGGTCTTATAATATATTAAAGACACATCAATAGAAGCAGAGGAGGACTGCTAGTAAAATGATACATTTAAATGTTTAAACGTAGCTTGTGCTGTGATTAAGTCAACATTCCCCAAATGCCATAATATACACTGATCACTGTAGATTCTACTACACTACAATCAGAGATATTTCAGCTGGAAAAGGCTAATTTATGCCTTGTGTCACTGCAAATTGTTATCCAAGTGTGTTTACCAGTTCAAGCAATGGAAAACAATGAGCTGAAAGGGTGAGAAAAGTCAACTGTGTTCCTTAATGCCAGTGTTGCTCATGGCTTAAGGCAATGAATGAATTTTTAGAGAGAGCGCCAGAAATGATGCCCATCTCACATCACGGCCTGATGACAAGAATGGAGCAACAGGAAGAGAGCTGGAAGAACACAGGCTCCTTCTTACAAGGAAAAAGTATAGTGTTAGACATTAGGCAGAAGCTGTTCCCTGTGAGGGTGCTGAGGCGCTGGCACAGGGTGATGGCCCAGAGAAGCTGTGGCTGCCCCATCCCTGGCAGTGCTCAAGGCCAGGTTGGACACAGGGGCTTGGAGCAAGCTGCTCCAGGGGAAGGGGTCCCTGCCTGTGGGAGCAGGGGTTGGAGCTGGAGGAGCTTTGAGGTCCCTTCAACCCAAACCAGGCTGGGATTCTGTGCTGTTTTCAGGACCTCTGACTGTAACAGTAATAAAAGAATAACGCAAACCATGTAGAATATGTCACAGTGAGCCACATTTCCTCTTAAAGCAAACCAGAAACCTGAAATCATTGTCCTGGAATGCACCAAAACCTCTTAGCATGAGTTCCTGAAATATTCACGAACATTAAGCAAAATTCTGGAGGCTGTGTTGCTTAGCTGTAACATACAAAGCATAGTACATGGCATCCCCAGAGCTCCAAACACAGAAAAGGAAGGCTTTTTGCAGGTGTGTGAAGTGATGGCCCTAGGGATTTTGTCTCCTGTCTACCACATACCACACAACACTCAGCTCCTCAGTTACTCCTCCTACCTGGGAAAACTGTTATGTGATGGGGTGTTTGCTAGCGTAGATCAGTGAGGAGTTACACCAGGTGTGTAAGTTACCAACGAAGAGTAGGGGAAACACTGAACCATAATACACCGGTTGAATTTAGCTTTACATTGACTTTGCAAACTTCTGCATTATGGTTACTTTTGGGAAGTTCGGAGGCAGGAACTTTTCAAACCTCAAATTCTCACTGTAACCACTCTGGAAAGGGAGGCAAAAAGAAAGGAAGAAGAGAAATAAGGGGATGTTAACTTGAGCTGCGGGTACGTGAGCACGCAGCAGCGCAGCCATCCCCATCACAACTTCCCAGCACTTCCAGCCCGAGTTTGTTTCCCATGTTATGGAGCTACATGCCTCTGGTTAGGCAAGTCAGGAGCTCCTCCAGAGGGAATCAGTCGTGTTCAAGGAGGTTTAGGAGCATGGGAACAGCAACATCGCTTGAAGAGCTGGGAATAAGAGCTAAAGAGACCACTGTTGAAATGTTTATGTGTTTTGTAAAGGCATAAATATTTGGATTAGAGCAAAAGGCCCTGCGTGGCATGGGCAGGCAGAATGCCTTTTACCTGATGACTTGGCTCCAGTTCCAAAGAGATTTCTGTTGGCAGCCTCTCCTCTCCCCAGCCCTGGAAACATGAATTATCCCTGCTCCATGCTCATGAAGCTCTTTCTGGTACCATATGGTGAACCCAAGCGAAAAGGCATGCTGCAGAGAGAGAGAGAGAGAGAGAGAAAAGAGGAGGAGAGCAAATTGCTACCAGGTGTAGCCTTAGTCTGACTCACATTCAGTGCCTGGGTTGCTTAAAGAGCAGCTCAGACAAGCGCTCTGTCCTGGCTCTGCACAGCTCAGGCTGAGGAGCTGGTCTGGCTGGGAGGTGATTTCTTGCTGGAGCAGGGATGTAGAGTTTTGGGTTGTTTCCAGCTGGAATGATTTCCCATCCGGTTCATCCAGAGGCCGTGCAAATTCTTGTACAAGTGGGTTTGTGGGGTGAACTGGAGGAGGACTACAGCCATGGTAAAAATAAACAGGGGGATGGTGGGTGTTTGTTATTTTAGTGCTTCTAACCTAACTCCCAGTGTGCTACACGGATAGATTTGCTGATACTATAGAATCAGCCTGGTTTGGGTTGGAAGGGAGCTTAAAGCTCCTCCAGCTCCAACCCCTGCCACAGGCAGGGACCCCTTCCCCTGGAGCAGCTTGCTCCAAGCCCCTGTGTCCAACCTGGCCTTGAGCACTGCCAGGGATGGGGCAGCCACAGCTTCTCTGGGCCATCACCCTGGGCCAGCGCCTCAGCACCCTCCCAGGGAACAGCTTCTGCCTCAGAGCTCAGCTCAGGCTCCCCTGTTGGGGCAGGTTCAAGCCATTGCCCTTGGCCTGCCCCTACAGGCCCTTGCCCAAAGTCTCTTTGTTCTGCCTCTGGAGGACCAGTCTGCTGACTTACAGCAAACCCCCATGTACTGTGGAACACGTACGCAGGGAAAGCTTTCCTCCAGTTCCTCATCTGCTGTTTGCAGGTATCTGTGGAAAGAAAACGTAACCTCATAAAGCAAAGGCAGAGCCAGCCATCATTTCCTTTCAGGGGGCACAAGACGCTGCTCTGTCTACCAAAGAATGCAAAGGATTTTTTTGTTCTCCATTCAGTCAAGTGGCTTTGCTTCTCCTACACATACTTGAAGATAAAATCCAGTGGGAACTTTGCAGAATGACTGGGGCAGGATCTGTTCTGAGCCAGCAGGAAGCAGACACTGTGTAGGTTTACCATGGAATGGCTATTTCTAGCAACACTCTCTCGCAGGTATCGATCACAGTCTAATGTTGTGAACAACATTCCCATCTGGAGGTCTGGCTGTAACTGCTATTTTTATGGGTGTAGCAACTTCTGTTGGGTTCTGCTGTATTAGAAAACAGCAGGCAAGCTTCCTAAAATGATCTGAAAAGACATTTGTAATGTCAGGCTATAGCCTTGCAATGTTTCTGAGGGTTTGCTTCTGCCTAATAAGCGTTAGGTTGATTAGAACTGCCTACAAATGTGCAATGAGAACTGCTGCTGTGCAGCAGGAAGCAAGGCTTGCTTATGGAACACAACTCCGTTTGCTAAACAGATAGAAAAGTCACAGAAATCCGGATTTCTTCTTGTACAATGACATCTCGAATGCATCTGGCATTGCTGTGCAGGTGATGCTGCATGGCTCAGCTTGGTGCCTGTCACAGTTAGCTCATTAGACCTCAGATCAAACTTAGCACTGATCTTTAACCCAAAGCTCTTCAATGTGTGCAAAAGAAATAGGAATAAGGGAAATTAGTTTTCTTACACACATTTTTAAGGCTTATGACCATTTAGTGACTGAAGGCTTCATCTTCTGAGCCTGTTATCAATACCTGTCTCAGTCAACAGGAAGAAGGAAAATGAATGTTTTACAGTGGATATAAATCATCTTTAAAAGAGACCTGTCATTAAGAAAGACCCCTGTCAAAATAGCTGACATTTAATGTACTTAAGATACATTATTCATGAAACTTGCACAAGGAAATGGATATAACAAGCCAAAAGAGGTCTGCTAGACAGACAAGGGGAAGTAGGAACCCTCCTGGCCCATTTGCACTGTTACTTGAGTTGTTCTGAGCTTCCCAACCTGCACCAGCATCCGAGTCTGAAATCCTGTTCCCTGTCTCCTAACCTGTGGACCATTCAAACTTGGAATGCAGTGGGAGGCTCAGGGTGAAGTTACAGGAGATGGAGCGAGCTGATGTGATAGCTCTGTGATCCCTAAAGGGGGTGGAACTGATCCTCTCCCTCCCAGTGATGCACTCCTGAAGCTTACCCTGTGCTGGCTCCAGTGCTTGTTGGGCCCCTCCAACTGCCAACCAAGCAGAAAGCGTACGCTTTATCTTGCAAAGCTCAGAGGTTTTGCCAGACAGGGAGTTAAATCAGCTCACCAAAAGGTCTAATGAGCGTTGTACTTTGAATAATAGAGTGGAAGTGGAAGCATAAGGCTTGGACTGAAGGAAAGGTAGAAAAAGAGGGACACAACCCCCTCCTTTGAGCTTGCTCATCAAATCGCACACGAAGTCTTTGTATACTTGTGATCCATGGAAAGAAAACCCTGTGAAAACTAACAACAAACCGTGCACAGTCCAAGGAGCACAGCTCCTCTGCCAGCAAGGAGCAGTCGGCACTGCAGGGAGGTTCAAGTGCTTTCAACCAGAACACTTCATAAACAGGGGCTCAAATCCTGATTTTGGTGCCTGGTAAGACAACTGCAGGCACAGCTCCAGGGTGGAAGCGTTCTGTAAGCAGCCCTGGGGAGGTTATGAGGAAACAGAACTGCTCCTGCCTCAGAGCAGATTTTGTCAAAGGCTGAACTCCACATCTTCACCCTCTCTGCCTTTGTGCTCTGGCAAAGAACAGGGACCATGACTTCAGAGTAGCTCTATGACTCCTATATGCTGTGCATGAGGGAGTGGATCCTGCCCCTCTGCTGTGCTCTGGGGATACCCCCCTGCAGCCCTGCTCCAGCTCTGGGGCAGCAGCACAAGAGGGACGTGGAGCTGCTGGAGCGAGGGCGGAGGAGGCCATGGAGCTGCTGCGAGGGCTGGAGCAGCTCTGCTCTGGAGCCAGGCTGAGAGAGCTGGGCTGGGGCAGCCTGGGGGAGAGAAGGCTCCTGAAGGGGAGACCTGAGAGCAGCTCCAGGGCCTAAAGGGGCTGACAAGAAGGTCAAGATGAGCTTTAAGCCAGTTTAACCCAAACCATTCCATGGTTTTAGGAATACTGCAGAACTTTCCAGATCCCTCTGCTCCTATCTCCTTGTACAGCCAGGACTGAGCACAGGACTGGTACAAACCCCCTACATGAGATTTATTCAACTGAGAAAGCTTCTGGTACAATTGGTATTCTCCAGTGGTGGTTTCCACCCAATTCAAAAGGACCCACATGAACCCAGATGGTTTTGATTACCAGGATGCCTTGTTTGTGCCGGAGGTCTGAAACCTCCATCCTCCCCTGCCGCAGGGAATCAGTGCTGAGAGGAAGGGCAGGTCCTGAGCACACCCATGGTGGGCAGCCGCGGGGCTGTGTGGGAGATGGGTGCAGCCTCGGGCCCCCAGCAATGCTGAGCACTGAAAATGCTCTCACAGCAGAAAGAACCTTTAGGAGAAACCGAGGAGAAAGAAAAGGCACAGGAAGCACTTTAACAACGTGGGGATCTCGGACCGATCCCAAACATCCTCCCACAGCAGCTCCCATAACTCACACCATGGGTTGCAGAGCGGTGACCTGACCCTTGCTGCCTGCAGACTGCCTGAGCAGCCAAACCAATCTGCCCTACACCTATTTTCACCATTTCTTATCCAAACACTGACCTGATCCTAATCTTACCAACGTACTAAAGCCTGCTGCTGCCAGGGAATGATTGCTGCTGGCATTTGTATTTCCAGTTATATCTGGGGCTATGGAGGGCTCGGTTGTCCTTTCGAGACAGACCAGATCAAGGAGTGCTGTGTCTAGTACCTCGTCCCAGGATACATCCGGGAGGCTCTATGACTCAGGAGTGACTCACTGCTCCTCCTCTCTTTGGTCCAGACCCTTGGGGGCGTTCTAATTGATTGTGGCTCTGTATCTGCAGGAAATTATTACCCCAGCTCGGCTACCCTGTGCAGATGGGAGCCAGACACCTTCTGCTCCTTGCTCGACACTCAGGAGGGGGGAAAAGGTGAGCAGACACGTTGTATGACAGCACACTGACAACTGGGGCTGGGTGACCTGTGCAGGCGTCTGAAAGGAAAGCAGAGAACCAGGGCAGTCCTTTTTCCTTCCCTGAATGCCATGCTGCCTGGGTTAATTATTTGGAACTAGACTGTTCCTACCAAATCCCCCCAAAATCCCAATTAACCAAACTAAGGTTGACCTTTCCGAGAGTTATTTCTAAGAACTTGGATAAAATAAGATGGGATGACTCAAACAAGAGGAGGCAAGTGTCTGCATCACAGCTGAGCCACACAAACCTGCTTTCACTGTCAAAATCAAGCATCCTAAAAGAGTTGTATCTAACGCCATGATACTTCCATGTATATAACTGAATAACAACCCTTACAATAACTCATGTACCATCTCTGTATAGAATAATAATCCTTCACCCATGTACATGCCCAGAGCAGCTGTGGCTGCCCCATCCCTGGCAGTGCTCAAGGCCAGGTTGGACACAGGGGCTTGGAGCAAGCTGCTCCAGTGGAAGGGGTCCCTGCCTGTGGCAGGGGCTGGAGCTGGAGGAGCTCTAAGGTCCCTTCAACACAAGCAGCTGCTGGGGCACTGCTTCACACTGTGCTGTTCTTACCTTCATTTAGCACAGTATTTCTGATGCTTGCTTCCTATTTGCAATGCAGATGAATATCCGACAGTAGAGAAGGTGGGCTCCCACCCTGTGGCTCATGCCTGAGCACACCACAGCTCCATAGCAGTTACACACATGGACAAGGCTTTGGTGGCTGGAGAACAGGAGATGATGAATGCTCATAATGGGATTCTGTGAAGGGAATACGAAAGGAATAATTCAGCTCTATCAGTGGGTATTTCCCCACCGTGGAGAACTAGAGCAATAAGTTGTAACTGAACAATGACACCCTAGAGGAAACAGAATTCCCCCTGAAGAGCTCCCTTGGGAATAGTTTCCCTGATACAGCCCAGAACCCTCACTTATTTCAGATCCACCAGAAGATGGGCTGTCATCAAGTTCTCCTGTTCCTGTCTCCGTGCTCTCTGGCCTAACATTTATAACTAACTCCATTCTGATTTTGCCTCAGGGAATTCGATGACTCCGGAAAACAGACGGAAAGCGATGAGAGCGAGGTGTGCCGGGATCTGGATTCCTCCTGAACCTCACCTGGCAGAGGGAAGCAGCACCAGAGCTACCAGCTGAGGCCAGTCCATGCCCTGGGAGGCAGGCTGATGGAGGCTGACAGCCCTGCTTTCATCTGGCACAGTCCCCAGCACCGACTGCGCCGGGGGAAGAGCGAGCGTGCAGGAATTCGCAGCATTCCCGCTCCCGCTAATCCCCGGCTATTCCCGCTGCGCCTGAATGAACCGGGCTTGGGATTCATGGCTCTGCTGGGGAGATCGGCTGATTGCTTAGAGCCCCCCCGGGGGCAGTGATACAGCGAGCAAATAACCATGTGCTGGGGGGGGGGGGGGGGC
>NDXB01019093.1:12271-76220 GCA_002631895.1 Agapornis roseicollis
CGTTGGCTGGGGGGGGGGGGGGGAGCCCATTGCCTCCGCTCTGCCCCTTCCACTGCTCTGTGTGCCACAGGGAGCGGGTGCAGAGGAAGATTCAATGCTGCTGCCACACGCTGGGGTGCTTTACAGGCGAGTTGTAAAGCTGCCCCCAGGCTCCCTGAGCTCCCTGCAGGCAGATAGGCCACGTTACAAGAACAGGCATGAAACATGTTTAAGCCAAGATCTCTGGAGCATAAGGATGGTTGCAACCTGACAGGAGATCTGAGGATGAGGGGCTGGAGCGGAGCCAGAGAAAGGCAATGGATCTGGTGCAGGGCCTGGAGCCCAAGGGTGATGGGGAAGGGCTGAGGGAGCTGGGGGGGTTCAGATGGAGAAGAGAAGGCTCAGGGGGGACCTGATGGCTCCCTCCAAGTGCCTGAGAGGAGGATGGAGCCAGGAGGGGCTGGGTTCTGCTCCCAAGGAACAAGGGATGGGACAAGAGGAACCGGGCTCAAGCTGCCCCAGGGCAGGTTTAGATGGAGCTGAGGAACAATTCCTGCCCCACAGGGTGCTCAGGTATTGGAAGAGGCTGCCCAGGGCAGGGCTGCAGGCACCGGCCCTGCAAGGGTTCACCCCGCGTGGAGACGAGGCCCCAGTGCCATGGGGCAGGGGTGGCCTGGGCAGGGATGGGAATGGTTGGACTGGATGAGCTGAAAGGGCTTTTCCAGCCTGGTTGGTTCTATGAAGACAGGTAATGCAAGGTGCAAACCCCAAACCCTCATCCCTGGCTCCCTCCTTCTTTCCAGTCTGGACAATAATTTAATATCAAATTAAAGGGTCATTATAAAAGTAAAGACCTAACAGAGCAGGAGGGTGGGAAGGCTCTGGAAGTGCCACATTTCAGCAACCAGTCTGAATCTTAGCAGAGAGTCTCTAAGGATCTAAGATCTAAGGATCTGACTGATCAACCAGGTACCTGGGGGCTGTGTGAAACTGTGTGCATGAAGTCCAGCTATAATTATACAGGCCCTACTATAAAATAGCATCACTGAACCACCCTGATGCTCGAAGAGTGTAAAGTCTCAGGTGCTCGTGATGAGGTGTTTGTAACATGTGCTGAGCTTCACATCTCTCTGTTTCCCCAACCTTCTCTAAAGACAAAGTGATTTTCCTGCAGTGTGCCCTTGAGCAGCCTCAGTTACCATTGTCAAGATCAGGAGGGAGGAAATGTGACAGATGATCCACTCTTCCACATACACTCACAAATGACATAGGCAGTCACTTGTCATTTGTAAATCAGCAAATACTGCAAGACTCGGTGAACTTTTCCCCTTTAGTTATTGTTTCCTGCATGCTTTGAAATCCACTCTGATAACTCTGGGAATATTCAGATATTCCGCATGGACATGTCATGAATAACTAATCACAAAGAGAACAGGACCTGGCATCTGGATTATTTGGCTGATTCTAAACATAAAACACGCAGCTCTGAACCCTGCCCTGGAAAAATGCACAGCCAGTAACTTGTGACTGTGCTGTAGCACGGGCAGAAATGAAAATGCATCATCTCAAAGGCTGTTATGATCCAGCTCCATGTGCAGACAAAGCAGAAGCATTGAGTAAGCCATTCTCCATGGATTAATTACTGAGCCCAGCAAAGAGCTTGCAGTTTTGCCTTAGTCTGTTCTGTGAAGGATGCTCTGTAGGGGGTGAAACTGTTACTCTGAGTAGCTGTAACTAACCCCACTGTGCGCAAGCTGCCTGCTCTGCAGCACAGCCAGCTCACAGGCTCCTGTTTTCTCTTTCTCAATGTACTGCTATTAGCTTAGATGCAGATAACATAACATTTTCCTCTGCTTTCATACCTTTACAAATGTTGCTCCTGCGTTGTGAAGAATCGGAATGCTGCTGCAGCTCTGGGAGAACAATTCCTGATGCCACAGCCGCTCCTATGGTACATCATTAGCACTCTGGCACCCATGAAGCTGTTAAATGCTGCTGCTGTTCTGCTGAGACCGGAGGGTAATGGTCAGAGACCTAATAAATGGGAAAGCTGGGTTATGTTTTCAAAGTTGAAAACGGTAAAGCTGGAAATGTCTTTGAGGGTTCTGTGGGGGAATTCACTTGGACTGCACATCCCAGCCATGGCTTCTTGGCTTTCTCCAGTATTTTCTCTACAGGCATTTCAAAGCTCCCTGTTTGCAGTGACTCTCAGGTCTTCAGTGTGGACTGGAGTTACTGGAGCCACAGAGAGGGCTATCCACTCAGTGCCCAGCTCCCCCTGCTGCAGGAAGCCCTCAGTGGCACTTGCCAGCAGGAAACCTGGTGCTCCATCTCTTCTGTACCATGGATATGGTCAACCCTACCCATAGGTGCTTCTCAACCCAGCATCAAAACCAGAGGGAACCAAGACAGTGAAATGATGTGGTACCATCACAAAGCAGGTCCAGGCCTGCAACCAGCCACTTTCCACTTAGAGATCTGTCTCTGACAGTCCTGATTTTACAGTGCTGCTATAAATAATGGATTAAAGTACCTTGCAAGAGCAAAACTTAGATTTCCTTCCATTTCTCCAGCAGTGCTCATTCAGTGATGCAGAAGAGCTTAAAAGCACCACGTTGCTTCCAATTTGACAGCCTGTGTCCCTTTTCTTACTTTATTTTTAACAATATCAGCTAAAAATGGCTCCATTAGAACTGAGAACCCACTGATAGGTGAGGGGGTTTTGTCCTCTTAAATGATTAAATTGTGGTCCTGAAGGAGGAATGCTGAAAAAAGGATCTTGTCAGCCAAAATGGGTGAAATCTGAAAACCTCTTTATGCAGCAGCAAGGCTGAGAGCAGCAAAGGAGCCATTGGTGACCCCGGTTCAAATAGACCTCGATTCAAAAGATGTATCCAATGGCACAGAGGTTTCAAGGAGGCTTTATCCATTGCTGTGCTTTAAGGGCTGTATTGAATGATCTCTGGGGCTCTATCAGTCCCCATTTCAGCCTGGCTGAAGAGCAACCCCTGCAGCGCCGCTGCCTGCAGCTGTTGGGTGAATGTTTCTCACACCACAGCTCAGTTAAATCAAGGGTGTCTGGGGGAAGATGATCCAAGTAAGTCACTGCCCAGGGTAGCAGCGGTGACCCACAGGAGGCTGGAGAACTCAGAACCCTTCCACCAGTGTTTTTAAATGCGCCTTAAGACCTTACAGGGTCTTTTCTCGTTCCTTTTCTGGTGGTGCTGGTTGTTCACTGTGTTCACAGTCAGTGTCACAGTCCACATGCCTAATCTGGAGCGCACCAAACCAAGCTAAACATGTCACTGATAACTAAAACCACAACAAAGCAGTGTAGCAGTATTGCAAGGGGGTACATTCAAACTAAGTATAAAACAACTCCAGGGTGAAGTTACAACAGGATTTCCTGCAAAGATTGACAAAAATATAAGCACTGCATAAAATGCTCCGCAATAACTATCCAGTTTTGTCATGTTTCCATTTTAGGTGTAGATATTCACATAGGTGGTTACCAGCAGAAGGAATATAAGCTACCCGATGTGTAAGTCCATTGTGGCTTTCTAGCCCTGACGTTTGCCATAGATGGAAATGCTAAAGCAGCTTCTCAGAACACCACTTCTCATTGTTGTTTGTGCCCTTTGTTCTTCTGCTGCTGCAAAATGCTCATCCACATGTTCCCAATTACTGGATCTTTGACAAAACAAGTAGCAGCAAGAAGAAACCCCTGTGGTTTTTATGGTAACAGTAAGTAGAAGTCAAGACAACGTTTCATGCCAAGTGGCTCAGGAAAGGAGGAACTGGCGAAGGATTTTATGGTATCACTGCAGTAGCTCGTCTGGCAATAGCTCATGTCATTTTCTATGTGGCATCGCTTGATATTGGGTGCAAAGTTCTTGCTGCAACTTTGCACTCGAGATAGAGACATTCTATAAATCACAGCAATTGTCACAGGGTTCAAAGCTCGGACTTGGAGGGTTTTGTCTTCAAAAAATGCCTCTCATGATCCCAAACCAATCCAGCTTTGCTGAGGAATGAGGACTCTGCTGGGGCAGAGTGGGATCAAGGATTTGGGAACTGGGAGCCGGGTATTGTGAGTTGGGTGCTTGTGTGTGCGTGCACACACATGAAGGGCATGTGCTAACTGTGCTTCTGAAACAGACATTGATCTTTCTTTCTTCTGAACAAAGATTTTCCATTACAAATAAGCACCAGGGGATTGGAGAACTCATTTCAGCACATACGTGTAGATATACACATTGGGTTTTATATACATATGTTATATATAAATACACACACATATATATGTTATATATATACACACATATATGTATGTTATTTATGTTATATATATGTTATATATGTGTACATATACACACACACATAGAATCATAGAATAGTTCGGGTTGGAAAGGACCTTAAGATCATCCAGTTCCAACCCCCCTGCCATAAGCAGGGACACCTCACACTAAACCAGGCCACCCAAGGCTTCATCCAACCTGGCCTTGAACACTGCCAGGGATGGAGCACTCACAGCCTCCCTGGCCAACCCATTCCAGTGCCTCAGCACCCTCACAGCAAAGAATTTCTTCCTTAGATCCAATATATATATGCATGCTTTTTATCTTGGTTGCAACAGAGTGATCAAACATCTACTTTGTCTTCTAATTAGGCCTTTTTAATGCTTAAATCCTCAACAGTGTAAACAGGGGTGAATAAGCCCTTTACCTGCATGCACACATGTTGGCGTCAATGACTCTGCCTTGGTTCCTTTTCCCTCCTCACAGGCTGACAGCTTCATCTGTGGCTCATGGGGTGCCCCAGCACCCACATGCTCTGACAGCTTCATCTGTGGCTCATGGGGTGCCCCAGCACCCACATGCTCTTCAGGTAGACTTAATGTACCCATCAACACCCTGGAAGGGTGCAAAAGAGAGAGCAGAAAATGATTTGCAGGGCTTTTCTTTGTCATTTTGGTACTGCATCACTCTATCCTTGTTATGTGGCATGAAAATCACAGTAAATGGTATTTTTATCCCTTTCTATGCTACGTGGTTGCCAAAATTGCTGACTGAAACTGCCAACGTGCTCCACTAATAACTATAATGCTGTTTCACTGGCATAAATGTCTTTATACATTAACACAGACCATCTACTTTAGGGCTTTTAATGATGCAACCCCACCGGCATTTACAGCAATGGAAACATCTCTGATATGACCGCAGAGGAGGGGATCAAATTCAAAGGGGATATGTAAAGAAGTGGGCTATGTCAAAAGCTGGCAGCTGGTGAAGAGTCTGAACAGAGACAACACACGCACCAGGAAGGTGTGGATATGCAGATGGGGCCCCATCCCTCATTCAAATAACATTTTCCTGACAACAGCAAGAACTACGTCACATATGCCACAAATGTGCTGTACATAACAGCAGCTCCTACAGCATCAATATTATATTTACTCAGTGATTCATCCTCTTCCTCTGTGTGTTTATCTAACTACCCTAACCACATCCAGTCACCAATTACTAGCTAGCAATGGCCTTACAAAACCATGTTCAAGGGACTCTGAACAGTCAAACACAGACTGAGGCTTTGGTGTCACCATTCACTGCCAAAGGTTTGCACAGGAGAATAAATCAATCAGCACTTGCCTAGCATAATACACCAGCAAGCAACCTAACTATTTGCAATTGGATCTGCATCTCCTCTGAGCAATAAAAAGCTTTCTGATGACTTCAGAAGACCCTTGATCAGGCCTTTAAAATGGATGAAGCAACAGATCTTCACATAGCTGTTACATACTGAAACTGTAAACCAGGTTTTCAGAAGCCATTCAGTGATGCCCATCCCTGGCAGTGCTCAAGGCCAGGTTGGACACAGGGGCTTGGAGCAAGCTGCTCCAGTGGAAGGGGTCCCTGCCCGTGGCAGGGGTTGGAACTGGAGGAGCTTTAAGGTCCCTTCAGCACAAACCAGGCTGGGATTCTGTGATTTCAGGTAACTGTGTACAGCCACCAAATGATCTTCCAGCTCTGCCATTTCAACCCATTAAAGTCACATTCATGTGGCGGCATCACCACCAGTTGTCTGGATTTGCAGAACCAAATACTATTCTCTTCAGCTTGTTTCAGTGCAGATCAGGACAGACTCTGGTCCTGCAGTGGGAACTGTGCACACTGTTAGTTTATGCCTTCACTAGAATAGAACTCTGCTCCTTTCATCCTGTGCGTTTTTGCAGGTGTAAGACAAACACGAGCTCACATTTGCAGCAATGTAAGCAAGTGTACACACACTCCCTGGCCTCCCCAAATAAACCATGCTTCCCCAGCTGTAATTATCATGTAATTATTCATGGCTCTGTAAGCTCTTTGTGGCAAGAGAGAAATGCCAAATCCCACAGCCACGAACCAGACTGTTGCTCTCACAGCTCCCCCTCATCTCCTTTTAATCTCTCCCAGGAGTTTGGTCTCCCAGTGTTTTGGGAAGAAGGGCAGTCTAAGGCAGAAGGGCTTCCATGTATGAACAGAGCAGCACAGTTCTTCACTCCTTAGGGAATTCCTTGTTTGAAGTATTCCAAGCACATGTGTAGGCCTACATAATAGTCTTTTTGCTTGAAAGATAAACGATTAAGTCCTAAAAGCTGAAATTCAAAGCCCAAAACACATGCCTTCCTCCTTCAGCCTCTCTCTTGCACAGGACACGCCACCAACAGCCTCTGAATGAGAAACTTCAGCTCTGCCGGAGCATCTTCGAATGCTCCCTCTGCAGTCAGTGGAGAATGGGGCACTGTCACTGCTGCCTTCCTTTCTATTCCCTTCTCCCCTGGGGCTACAGAGGAGGTTTGTCCTCCGGGGCTGGGTTAACCCTCTGGAGCACCCAGAGCCTTTGCTTACCCACCTGTATGGCTGCAGTGGCTGGTGTCTCACTGGCTGGTATCTCCCAGTACTTGATCTGCCCTCAAAAGGCAGGTGACAGGAGTACTCAGCCATGTGGTCCTGGACTGCAAGGCAGCTTCCTCTTCTCCCAGCAGTTTTCCTGTGCTTTTCCCTGGGACTGAGGGTCTGTGAAGGTGAAACTGGAATTAAACCCCACTGTGATCCTGTGTTTAATTCTGTGATAAAGAAATGTGGGTAAGGGTTTGATGCTGATATGTATTTTTATAGGTGTGATACAGCTACTGGCTCATAGAGCTGCTATGAACCAACGTGAAGAAAACTTCTGTAACTCAACAGATCATCCTCAACTATTGACACAGTTTGTAAGACATATCTGTCCCTTCACTCTCTTTATGTGGGGATCCATAAAACCTCACATCACCCAAAACAAGAAGTTAATCAGAACAGAAACAGCCTTTCATCTCATACACCCTTAGCTGGACTTATATTTACTTACATTAGCTGAGGACCTGGCTCCCCGCTCCTCCCACATTCAGTCTCACATCTTCAGAGCAGCTCATTGAACTCCTTGTGTTCTCTTATATCTTCCAACAAACAAATCATCTTCTTACCAGCAATTCCAGACACCATGCTCAGCGAACCTGCTGCTCCTTTGGTAGGAAAGCAAATAACATCAAGTGGGCAAAGGAAACGACTTGGTTTGTCCAATTCGTTTTGAATCCATCTGATCTATTTTAGGGTGATGCAAGCCCTGAAAAATGCTGTAGCCTGTGTGAGCCTCTTGGCACTTGCAAGCCAACAAACAAAACCTGCTTTAATTTGGACAAATTTCCAGGCCCCAGTTGTCAGGACACCACTGAAAGCTCTTGGGTATTAAAGAACAGGATCCAAACGAGAACCAGAAGCTACGTGGAGGGGAGGGCCCTGCGGAACCTGCTGCCTTTGGTCTGACAAGCCAGAAAGTGTGTTCTGGTTTCCCCCAGCATCCGGTGCACTCCAGCAAGTTGCTAAATAAAGTTGAGCCAAAACTTCACTGAGGGCTTCGGTGTTGCTTTAAAGGGCACATCTCAGCTCTGCTGGAGAGGCTGCAGCTCACCGTACAGTCAGCAGCCACATTAACAGCTCTCCTAAAGGCTGCTCTCTATAGTCTAAATCCTCAGCTCGAAAGCTGCTAAAATAAGCACTTAAAATAACAACTTCAAACACTCACACGAGGCTGCATCCATTCAGAAGAGCTGTTTCCCCCCCCCACACTCCATTTCCCCTCGGTGCTCATTACACAAAGGATGCTCCGTGCCATGAGCAGACAGAAAGGCTGGATTTCCGCTCCGGACTAGAGTAAGTCAATTAGAATCTCCTGGCTCCTAATTACAGGATTTGTCATTTATACCCGGCTGCCTCCCTGTACAAGACCCCAGTGACTGAGGCCTTCTCTTCCTGATGAACATTCCCTTGGATACTTGTGGGGGCTGCAATGCACTGAAGAGTGTTTCCTTTCCCTTTATTCTCAGCAAGCAGCATTCAGATTCCATGAGGATGCTTAATCCCCTTTTAAGTCTGAGTGAAAGCAACCTGGATCACAGACAGCATCTTGTGATTGTGAACACAGATTCTATCTACTGGAAAAGCTGTAAGTTAATACAGAATCATGGAACGGTTTAGAAAAGATCATCAAATCCAAGTATTAACCCAGCACTGCCAAGTCCACCACAATATAAGCCAATACATGGCCTGCAAATGAAGATGACATAAAGGAAACTACTATGCAACACCAGCAGCTTAAAGGTAATGCATAACGAAGGTCTAACAGTTCATTATAGAAAATGAAATAAGAGCATGAGAATTAGAATTGAACAGTAGCCCCCCTAATACATCCAAAGAACCACCACTAAAAATCTCATGAATCCAGCTGAAACCATATATGGGTCCATTTAAAACAAACCCACCAGCAAAGAGAAACAACAGGAAGCCCAAATCTCACTTCAAGTACATACTCAAGCCTTTGCATCAACAATTCCTCCTTCAGCAAGCTGAGCAGCCCGCATTTTCATTACCATCAACACCCCTTTGAAGTTCAGACCTCCTCAAATGTATTCTGCTTTGCATGGATTGCTGTCACTGCTCTCTCCTTGCCCATTATCACCTGCACAGAGAGCACAATTCACCTAAAACCCCACAGGAAACACCAAGGATCTGCATAGAGCTGCAAAGTGTTTTCTGTGCTCATCCTCAGCTCTTTAGGAGTTTCTCAGGCTGTTGGGAGAAGAAAGTTCTTGTTATACCATGGAAGCCACAGCTTCTCTGGGCCATCACCCTGGGCCAGCGCCTCAGCACCCTCACAGGGAACAGCTTCTGCCTCAGAGCTCAGCTCAGGCTCCCCTGTTGGGGCAGGTTCAAGCCACTGCCCTTGGCCTGGCCCTACAGGCCCTTGGCCCAAGCCCCTTTCTCTTCAGGTTCCTGCAGCCCCTTTATGCCCTGGAGCTGCTCTCAGCTCTCCCCTTCAGGAGCCTTCTCTCCCCCAGGCTGCCCCAGCCCAGCTCTCTCAGCCTGGCTCCAGAGCAGAGCTGCTCCAGCCCTCGCAGCAGCTTCCATGGCCTCCTCTGCCCTCGCTCCAACAGCTCCACGTCCCTCTGGTGTTGGGGTACCTGTGGACACCCCACACCCCAGATAGAGCAGGATACTCTTTGGGTGTTTTACCTTTGAGGTACCTGTGATGCTCCTCAGCACTCTCTTTGCCCTGAGAGAGCCCTGCCTGTTCCTCCCTGAGCTCTCGGGGCTCAGCACAGCTTCGCCTCCCCACCGCAGGGCCCAGGACAGGAGGTGATCTTTGGTAACACACACAACTTCTTTACCTTCAGACTCCCTCCTGCCTGTGCTGGATCCTTACATCACAGCCATGTCAGTCATTGCTCAGTTATCGCTGGGAAGCCTTCTTCCTAGGAATGGGTAAAGAGCCCTCTGGCAGGAATGCATTGCAATGGATCCACTGACATTTCTAGAAGGCGATGCCAGGACTAACAGTAGCTGACTGACTGAAGCAGCCCAGGGACAGGATGAGGTACGGAAGGAAAAGGAAAATCAGATTAATGTTAAAACTGTAATGAGGACTTGAATGAGAAAGTGTTCATGCATTTTGACCAAGCAGTCACAGCCCTGGATGGCTTAAAGCTATTCTGGAGAGGAATGGCATCACTCAAAACGTTGTCTGTGAGGGCCCAGCTGTGCTCTCCGTAGGGCACAGAATCAGCCAGGTTGGAAAAGCCCTTCAAGCTCATCCAGTCCAACCATTCTCAGCACTGCCAAGGCCACCACTGCCCCATGGCTCCGAGGCCTCAGCTCTATGATGTGTGAACACCGGCCGGAACTGAAGCACGGAATCAGACTCTACAACCCAAGGAGAGTTATAAAGCAGGGTGCAAGGGGCATCGCTCCTCCTAACTTGCACGCCAAGGGGTTAAGCAAGCAGATACTTATTACACACAAACATATTCATTAGGTTCGGTGGGGATCTTACAATTAGTGTAGGTACTCATTACCATCAGGCTCCTCCCTTCAGCACTTGCTCACTGCTCTCCGATGGTCCCGGGCAGGGGTCTTCCAGATGAAGGAAGCAGTCTGCCTCAGGGTGCTCTTTTCCCCTTTGGCACAGGTGGATGCCCCGGTAATCACAAGCCCAGCTGAAACCAGCCGGATCTGTGAGTCTGTGAGAGCTGGCAATGAACAGCGTGACCTGACTGCCTCCCAAGCTAGCAGCTGCTCAGGAGGCACTGTCTCCAAACTGATAATGACAAGGATGGTAAGAAATACTTTGCTTATCAGAAGGATGAGAGGGAACAGTTCACTCTTGTTAGTGAGACTACTAAATTCTGCTATCACACCGCAGACTTACAACACAAACATTGCTCTCTAGCTTAGACCCAAGTTAAGCTAAAAGTATCTTAACCCTATGTTTCCCAGGCACTTGCTTTCCTCATATCAGGCCGGTGCCTGCAGCCCTGCCCTGGGCAGCCTCTTCCAATGCCTGAGCACCCTGTGGGGCAGGGATTGTTCCTCAGCTCCATCTAAACCTGCCCTGGGGCAGCTTGAGCCCGGTTCCTCTTGTCCCATCCCTTGTTCCTTGCTCCTGCAGCCACCTGCACGGAAAGAGGGTGTTGGAAACGAGCCGTTTTCTGGCCACGGTGTGCTTTACAGCAGGTGAGGCTGCAGCACCTTGTTCCTGCAGGTGCAACAGGGACTGTCCCGCTATCTGTTCCCCAACAACACAGCTCACGGAGGCAGCCCCGTGCATGGGGGTCAGCGATCCCCGTCACCTCTTTAACGCTTGCCCTCCCGTGGCACCGTTCCCCCCGGCCTCCCCTGAGGCACCAGCGCTGCCTCAGCCGGAGGAGACCCGTGCCCGGGGAGGAGGACACCGGGGCCTTGCGGGCGGCAGGACCCGGCGGTAGGACCGGCTCCGCCGCGCAGGGCCCAGCCCGGCCCCGCAGCGCACCCCGGAGCGGGCCGCCCGCACTGGGGCCTGAGGAGCCTCCTCCAGAGGCGGGCCCGGGCCCCACGGCTCAGCGGGGAAGCCGCGGAGCCCCGGGTGAGGAGGCCCCGCTCCGCAGGCCCGGTCCCGGGTGCCCCCTCAGTCCCCGGGCTGAGGCTGGGGTCCCGCCGAGGGGCATGGGGGTAACGCAGTGGGGTGAAAGCCGCTTCCTCCTCGCTGTCAGCCCTCGGGGTGACGCGGCACGGCCCCGGAGCCGGATCCCCGCCGCTCCCGAGGTTACACACCTCGGACCGAGCGTGTGGGGGAGCCCGGGGCTGTGTGCTCGGCAGGGCCGGCCGGCATTGCAATTGCTGCCCTGCCGCTTAGCGAGCGGGAGAGCGAAATGCACGCAGTGTGCATCAACCGGCCCTGCCCGGACGTGGAGCAGCGGGGCTGCTGTTCACGGGCGATAAGGTGGGTTCGGGGGGTTTAAGACTGCTGCTGCCCGGGAGGTGATGCGAGAGTTACTGACGGGCGCCTCTGGGGACTGCTTAACGTAGGGAGAAGCACAGAGCATGGAATGGTTTGGGTTGGAAGGGACCTTAAAGCCTGTCCAGTTCCAACCCCTGCCACGGGCAGGGACCCCTTCCATTGGAGCAGCTTGCTCCAAGCCCCTGTGTCCAACCCTTCCGTCCCGGCAATCCCAGTTGAGAAGCCCAGAGGTTAAAAACCCGTAATGATGATAATAAATCAGGGGATGGGATTTTACGGGTTTGGAGCTTAACCCAGCTCCCTGGCTGCTCTTTTTTTCAGGCAGTTTCTCTGCAAAGTGAATTTTAGCACTATCAGGGCTTTAAAACTTCAAGGCCCCTAAAAGAGGAGCCTAAATATACCCAAATCTACATGTAGGCTGCAGTAAAACAGTTCCTAGACCTAGAAAATTGTCTCTAGACCTTTGGAAGAGCCCTTTTGTGTTACTGTGAGGGTGCTGAGGCACTGGAATGGGTTGGCCAGGGAGGCTGTGAGTGCTCCATCCCTGGCAGTGTTCAAGGCCAGGTTGGACAGAGCCTTGGGTGGCCTGGTTTAGTGTGAGGTGTCCCTGCTAATGGCAGGGGGGTTGGAACTGGATGATCTTAAGGTCCTTTCCAACCCGAACTGTTCTATGGTTCTATGATTGTGAATGCAAAGGCACAAAGGGTGACTCGGAGCTTCCAGCTCCCTCCCGAGCGGGCCGGGGGCAGCTGCTGCCCTCGGTCATGACTCACCCATGAGAGCAGGAGAACGCATTCTGTGCGCTGGTCCCTGAAGGTGAAGCTGCAGCCGCCTTCGTGCCAGGGGTTCAGAGGAGCTGGAAGCGGAGCGCGCTGTGCCCTGCTGCGGCGGCAACCACAGCACCAGGGAAGATCCTCACCTTGCTGCTCCGGAGGTTTCCCGGTCTCTCCCGTCCATAGGAACCCACAGTAGGTAACGGAATCCTGCACAGAGCGCTGTGTAAGGAGAGGTGGGTTTGGTTCAAGATGATTCATCGTGGTGGAAAATGCTCTATTTGAGATAAATGAAGAGCCTGGTTTATTTGAGATCAAACCTATTCAAGATAGGGCATTTCTCTGCAGTTCATGCAGTTCTTCATCTGAACTTGGTGCTGCCCTGGCAATGTGTGGTAATTACTTCCCCTCCTCCTGTCTGCAGTGTTCACTACTTCTAAGGTGCATTTTCCATGCTGTTGAGTGTGCGTTTCTTCTAGATTTACTGATTTATTCCACCTTTTCTTCTGGATTTAGTGATTTATTCGACTTACCAGTTACTGGGTTTTGTTAGATAAACTTGTTGAGGGGAACTGAAGGAGGCAGCCCCTGAGTGGATTCATCCCTAGAGTAGTTGGAACACGGTAAATCTCCATGCTGAATTAGACTATCCAGTTGTAGGAGCCTAATGGATACCTGCAAGTGTAGAGGCTAACGTTGTTGTAGTACCTCTCAAAGTTAGGTCTGGTCACTGATGATCAGCCTCTGTCAGGACTCTGCCCTGGGGTTGCTGGCAGAGATGAAGTGTGATCATATGCTGTGAAATACTCTGTTGGGTGTATATGGGCAACACCCAGTGCAGAACAGGGATTTAATAACATCTGCTAGCTAGGAACATAAAGTGCAGATAGAATGGTTGTATTATTTCACTCCGGTTTTTGTCTTTGTTAGGTTTTGAATAAGAAAACTTAAATGCTTGCTTTAAATTACATAGACGCAGAACCATAGCTTTGCTTTTTATTACCCTTTGTAAGAAACAATAATCCAAAGGTGTGACTTCCTCTCCATCCTCACACCATTTATATGAAGACTGCAATACGTTTAAGTGCTGCTGAAGTGTCGCTTGTAAGTAACGGTGGTTTTGATCAATGGAAGCTTTACTTTTCAAACCAGATACTCAGAGTTGCTGGAGCTGGCCAGGGAAGGAGGGGGAGACAAGGCTGTCTGGCATCACCCCCAGAGGAACAAGGAGCTGTTTGTTCAGGAGCGCCTGAAGCTGCTGCTTGACCACGACTCTTTCCTTGAGCTGTCTCCACTGGCAGGGCTCAACGTGCCCTATGGGGATGTCCCTGTGGCTGGGTGCCTTACTGGTAACAGCAGTGACCAGTGGGAAATCACCTTTAAACACGATCTATGTTACAGCTAAAGGTGGATTTGGGCTCAGGGGGTTGTTTTGAGCAGCCCTGTGGGGATGTGGCCCAGAATGAAAAAGGGTTTTGAACAACATGATCCTGGATACAATTTAGGAGCTGCTGTTTGGGTGCAGCAGTGAGAAGGTGGTGGCAGGCAGGGCACATCCGTTGTGTTCCGGATGGGCTGTACACCTTCCCAGAGCAACCGTGGAAGGTGAAGTGTTTGTTCGTGCTGGGAAAGGAAGAAGGATGCGCATAGTAAGTTTTAGGGAATATATTAGTATCTTAAGAACATGCTTTCCTAGGAAAACGAACATCAGTTCTAGGGAGTTGCAGATCCCAACATGGAAAAGTTCAGCTCTATTATTCTTCAGTGATTTTTGCTGGGAATTCTGGGAGGAGCCTTTAAAGAGAAAAGGTTGTGCATTTCTTCTAGCTTCAGTGACTTATTCTACTTTCCAGCTCCTGGCTTTTGTCTCAGAAAACCTAGGATGCTGTGTCGGATAAGCCGCTGTCTGTTAGAGGAACGGGAACCACGTTACTGTGAGACACAGTTTATTTTGTATTGTTTTTCATCTCATAGACAAGCCTTTTCGTTGCATTTTGAAAGAGTGGATCCAGTTTAAAAAGTGACGAGAAGGGCAGAGTATGAAATCCTGTCTTTCGTCACAGATTGCTGTGGTTTTTAGCTTGCTATGGGTCATTTGAATTGCCTTCCCTGTTATCTAAGGGATGGAAGTCAACCTTTTCTTCTCAGATATTGTCACCACGAGTAAGTTGATTTCAGCACCTGTTTTCTGCCATTTAAATCCCTTTTCTAAACGCCTGTGCCTTTAGCTTGCTGTTCCAGAGGAACTGCAGTTCTCTGCCCTCTGTGGTATTTGCGACTTGATTTGCAGCTTCTTGACACAGTACTACCAAGAGAACATCCTGCCTGTAACTTGCCCCCTTGTTTCGTCTGGGGCATTTTTGAGAGTCCTGATGAGGAATTCACTTACAGGAGCTGGCAAAATCTGTGGGGTCTGGTGTGTCTGCATGGCAAATGATGCAACTGTCAAAGGAGGAACGCTTCATCCCATTGGGGTAAGGAAACAGTTAAGAGCTCAAGAAATAGCCCTGCAGAACAGGTATCCGTGTACCTGGTTGACAGCGGGGGAGCATTTCTGCCACTGCAGGTAACGCTGGGACCACTTCACGAGAGGAAACGCCAGTGTTTACCGTCATTGTTAGCGATACGCTCACATTTGTACTGTGTTTCCTCGCCCTGCTGACCTTCTCTTACACTCCCATGGAGTTTCACCCACAAAGCAAACTCCAGGGTATTCCTGGAAGGTTTCTAACCGTGGTGATCCCTTTGGCTGATCTGCATCCGGCTTCCAATCAAAGTTCAGCAACGTGAATGTCAGCGGGGGGGACAAAGTGCTGACTGAGTGTAGGTACTCCTCAGTGTGCTGGGATGCTTTTGTGTCTTTAGGAAACTACTACATGGTCCGAGGCTGTTATTTGCAGCCTCAGAGTCTATCAAGTTACTCTGTATTTGATTGCATTGCCTGTGGTAGTCATAGAATAGTTAGGGTTGGAAAGGACCTCCTAATAATGCAGTAACCTCCGTGGCCCTTAAAAACGCAGGGTTTTAAAAGGAAAAGTGGCCCAGGTTACTTGCAGTCTCCAGAGGCCCCATTGCCACAAAGACTGGTTTTCCCCTTCACACTGAAGGGCACATAGAAAAAGCTCTGACCTCACTTAAGGAATTTCATCAAAACCTAAGTAAAGCGGGGAAGTGCTGAAGCCGTGTCCCAGATGAAGGGTGACCGTGAGCTTCCCCTTCCCCGTGTTTGCAGTCTCAGCTTGCGTAGAATGAACGGGTTTCACCATAATGACAAACCTCTCCTGTGCTTTCGAACCACACGGGTGGTTTTGTGTCTGAGGGGAATAAAGGCTGCAGGCGATGCTGGATATGGAAGCTTCAGGTGTGATCGTTGGTGCTCACCTTCCCGGAGTCAGTTACAAGGCGTCTGCGAGTGAATGAGGAGGAAGCGTTGGCTCTCGAAGCTGATCATGGAGCTCACTTCGGTCTTTGTGTGCAGTGACCAGCAGAGCTGTTTCCTGACGAGTCACACGGTGGCAGAGTATCCCACAAGGAAGCGGTGATGCCTGCCCTGAGAATCCCTGAGGTGCGGTGTCCCCTGGAGTACAAGGACATGTAGTACATGTGGATGTACCAACAGAGCTCTGAAACCCTTGTTCTAGTGCAGATGCTAGGAACAACACTCAAACACACCACAACCTCCTGCAGCTCACCTTTCCTGTCTGCGGGAGGTTCAAATGGACTGGGGGGAGGGAGATTCAAATTCACGTCATGGAATACTTCATCCTTAAGGATGCATTCCCAGAGCAGCTGTGGCTGCCCCATCCCTGGCAGTGCTCAAGGCCAGGTTGGACACAGGGGCTTGGAGCAAGCTGCTCCAGTGGAAGGGGTCCCTGCCCATGGGAGCAGGGGTTGGAGCTGGAGGAGCTTTAAGGTCCTTTCCAGCCCAAACTGGTTTGGGATTCTATGATTATGTGCTGATCTTCTAAGTGTTTACTGACTGATGTGATGGAAAAGCGTCAAATCACTGGGTTATTTCAGAGTAAGCATTGCACTCCCTCAGAGCCAGCATTGCTGTTCATGCTGGGATTTCTATCTCTAGCTCATTGCTCCCCAGGCTGTGATTGAGCCTCTCAAATCAGCGTTAATGGTTTAGCCTTTCCATTCTGCCCTCCCCACCATCTTGATTTGTGTGGTTTCTGTGTCCTTCGGGTGGCAGTGATGTGTGGCTCCTGTGTGGCTGGAGGTGCCTACGTCCCAACCATGGCAGAAGCAGCTGTGATTATGGGTAAAATCGGTACATTACTCCTTGCTGGTCCACCTCTGGTAAAAGCTGCCACAGGAGAACATGCCTACCCCCAGGATCGGGGAGGAGCCAGACTTCACTCTCAGGATGTGAAATAATCCTCAGGAATAGCAGAGAATTCAGCATACTTAGCTTTAAAACCTCTATTTTTATCTTAAATTGATCCAACACCACAGACTGGATTGGGTTGGAAGAGACTTTAAAGCTCCTCCAGCTCCAAGCCCTGCCATGGGCAGGAACCCCTTCCATTGGAGCAGCTTGCTCCAAGCCCCTGTGTCCAACCTGGCCTTGAGCACTGCCAGGGATGGGGCAGCCACAGCTGCTCTGGGCATGTACATGGGTGAAGGATTATTATGGTATACAGGGATGGTACATGAGTTATTGTAAGGGTTGTTATTCAGTTATATACATGGAAGTATCACGGGGTTAGATACAACTCTTTGAAATGCACAAAGGAACACGGCATTGTAATGTCAGCTTTACTATTGAAGGAACTTTCCACTTTCACAGTGGAAGTGAATTCCAATGTGAATATATACATGCTCACATACTCGGCTAGAAATCTCATGTTAAGTAGAGAGGTCAGGATCAGGGTCAAAAGTGGAACCTGCTATCACACTGCTTTCTTCCCCAGGTACCGGTTAGAGAAGACAAATGGAAGTAAAATTCAGTGATGTTAAGGGGTGAAGCAGGGACTGGACAAAGCTGGATTTGGTTCCTCCTTCTCTCTCATGCATTCCGAACAAGCCCAGGCAAGTCAGTGCCTCAGAGGGACCGGCTACACAAGAGAGGTGGTGTCTGCTTTTACCTAATGGAAACATTGTCAGGATACCTGCAGCGAAAAGGTAGCAGTGAGTGTTCAAATACTGCGGTGGTAGGGAAAATGCATCAGGAATTCTTTAATGCAGATAAACGCCAAATTCACAGGGAAGAACTTGTCCTCACTGTGTATTTGTATCGGGGTTGGATTGCCCAGAAATCCCACTGACAACTGCTTTCAGCTCACTCGTATAGGAACATCACAGTGCTTCCAGGCAGGCTGGAGAGTCCTGGTACGGAGCAAAGCGTTTCCTTCAGTTTGTTTTCCATCAGTCGGAATTCAGGTTTCATTCCTGCCGTGTTAACAAGGTTGTTTCCTCTCCCAGCGTCAGCGGCTGCAGTGACCACTTTGCATCTGCAGCAAAGGAAGCCTATGGATGTATTCGGAACGTTATCTGAATGACAAGGCCGTGCCAGAGGAGGCCATAGAGCATGACAGCCCTCTGTATAGCTCTGATGAGCTCCTGGGCTGGCACCCCGCGATTACAGGGGTACTCTTCCTGTCAAGTACCTGCTCTGCTCCTTCTTCCTTTCAATCTGCTCAGGTTCAAGCCATTCCCCTTGTCCTATCCTACAGGCCCTTGTCCAAAGCCCCTCTCCAGCTTTCTTGTAGCCCCTTTAGGTATCGTGTCGGTATGTCACGTACTATGTTGGCTGCCTTGAGCATGTACACCCCGTTAGCGATCTCCCCCTGCCTTTCCCTCCCCACACCCCCCAAGGAATCAAGGCTTTGTCTTGTCCCGTACATGCTGGATGCAAATACTGACTGAAAACCCGACAAGGCTCAAATCAAACTTGTTTGAAGCTGGGACAAATGCTAACACATAAGCAGAGACATGCTGAGCAGCCCATGTTGTTTTCATTGTGTTGTTCTAGAAGAGGTTTAGTCTCCGAGGATGTGGATCCAGTATCTTTTCCAGGAGTAAATTCCTACTGCTGAGGGGGTTAACTGTAGAAAGTGATGTAGCTTTGAAGGCAGCTTTTCAATCGTGTTTTCCAAAGACTGAGCTGAGTGTGCCTTATGCACACAAGCCGTAACTGCACACACTGGGTTTTGAACAGCATTTGTATGCACATGAACAACTGTGCTCTGAAATACTGAAGTAATTTTGGAGCTGAACTTTGGCTCAAAATGCATGGTTGGGAATGAAATGTAAACACAGATCTGGTGTTCTGTGCATACTGAGTAGTCAGTGGAGTGGAAGATGTAGAAAGGCTTCAGTGCTCATTTAGGCTGACGATTTGAATCAGAGTGTCTTTTAGCAGAACTGTCCTGTTTTCACTTCAATTTCTATAGCAAAGACTGTTTCTTTACAGATTCTGAGCCTTCTGCTGGATGGAAGCAGAGTCCAGGAATTCAAGGCTAATTATGGAACCACATTAGCAACAGGATTTGGCCATGTGGAAGGGTAAGGCTAGCAAAGGGTATGGACACATTGCATATCATAGAACCACAGAATGCTTTGGGTTGAAGGGACCTCACCCAGCTCCAACCCCTGCCACGGGCAGGGACCCCTTCCACTGGAGCAGCTTGCTCCAAGCCCCTGTGTCCAACCTGGCCTTGAGCACTGCCAGCAATGGGGCAGCCACAGCTTCTCTGGGCCATCACCCTGGGCCAGCGCCTCAGCACCCTCACAGGGAACAGCTTCTGCCCAATATCTANTGGAGCACTGCCAGCAATGGGGCAGCCACAGCTTCTCTGGGCCATCACCCTGGGCCAGCGCCTCAGCACCCTCACAGGGAACAGCTTCTGCCCAATATCTAATCTAAATCTCCCCTCTACTTGTCTAACAGCTGTCCCATCATCAGCAGTTTTTACACTGTTCCAGTAACAGTGTTTACAAAGTTCCCAGTCAGTCAAACGTTGGTAATAAAATAGGCTGACTTCTGTCTCTGAGCTCTGAGTTTACCACGTCCCAGGCCAATAGCAGCAGGGAGTGATGACAAAGGAATGGTTCTCATAACCTGGTGATGTGATTTATTTGTTCACAGGCACTAGCAGCCAGACAGTTGCAACACTGAAGTCTTAGCAGATTCCTTAGGAAATCAGAAACAGCATCTTTGAGAAGTGTTCCTTTTCAGACTGAATTCAAAGCTCTCATCCCTTCCCTCATGTGATGGGGATGGGATAAGATGCAACAAAACCTTGTGTAATTCAGATCAGACTGCGTTATTAGCACATTCATGAAGCATGTAACATTCTGGTCAAATCATATTAGGGGAAAAGAAAAAGGCAGCAAAATAGAGTTTTTGAGCCTCTTTAGATTGAAAGCATAAAGTTTTCAAGGTGCCTGTTCTGTTCCACGATACAGGAATTAAAGAGAGCTCAGAGTCCATGTACCTCGTACATTATCTTGTAGTAATGTTACCTTTCTGACTCTTAAAAAGATCATCTGTAGCTTTACCTGCTCTCTGGGTATTAGCCCATTCTAATACTTCCATACTTTATGTATCAGGAATGCTGTAAGTCTTCTTGTTAGGTGTGTGTGTGTCCTTGAATGAAATGACACATACACCTGCATCCTTTTACATGCTGACCTTTTGTAAATGATAGATCTCTGTGTGTGTGTGTACAGATATTCACGTTTCCATCCTTCAGAACGTTACAAGCTACAGTGCCATGATTTCTAGAGTTCAGAAGTGAAAATGTTCTTGAGTCTTGCTTTGTAGGCACTTGGTGGTGAGCTGTCTGATGATGCTTCTCTCAAGGGTAGCCACTTGGTGCAGCTGTGCAGCCAGTGGAGCATTTCCATCTTCTTCCAGAACACAGCTCCACAGGCAGCAGAGCCAACAAGCACCTCACAGGTATGGGATGTTCATTGCAATGTGTTTTAAGTATCCTTTAGAAAAGTGAGGCATTAACGTACAGCATGGTTTTGGCCTTGAGCACTGCCAGGGATGGGGCAGCCACAGCTTCTCTGGGCCATCACCCTGGGCCAGCGCCTCAGCACCCTCACAGGGAACAGCTTCTGCCTCAGAGCTCAGCTCAGGCTCCCCTGTTCAATGGTTCAAGTCATTGCCCTTGGCCTGGCCCTACAGGCCCTTGTCCCAAGCCCCTTTCTCTCCAGGTTCCCTGCAGCCCCTTTAGGCCTTAGGGCTGCTCTCAGGTCTCCCCTTCAGGAGCCTTCTCTCCCCCAGGCTGCCCCAGCCCAGCTCTCTCAGCCTGGCTCCAGAGCAGAGCTGCTCCAGCCCTCGCAGCAGCTCCATGGCCTCCTCTGCCCTCGCTCCAGCAGCTCCACGTCCCTCTTGTGCTGCTGCCCCAGAGCTGGAGCAGGGCTGCAGGGGGGTCTCCCCAGAGCCCAGCAGAGCAGGGGAACTGTAAAGGAATTGATGGTTTGGAAATACAGAGCTGGTGGGAGCAGAGGGAACCTGGAAGAAAGCCCTAAAGGATCTAAAATCTCTGTTTCCCTTCCAGGCAGAAGCTCATGCCAACAGATTGAAAGCCCAGGCCTCCACGATGGCTGCTGTTGCTTGTGCTGCTGTTCCTAAAATAACCATTGTAGTCGGTGGCTGTTTCGGGAGCGAGCGTTACGTTATGGTAGGAGTGGTATAAATCTGATGGGTTTGGCAAGAGGCTTTTCACACTGTACCATGATCTCACAGCGCTTCATTTTTAAACCACAGTTGGCTGTTGTTACAGACATTTAACTCAGTCCATTATTTGAACTGCTATTAGAGTAAACCATGCATCTCAAGCTCCTATTACTGAAAACCTGGTCTGCATCTAAAAGCATAGAGCCAGGCCTGAAAATCACATCACCTGAAAACATCCCTTCTTGGGGCCTTTTCCTCAGCACGTTCCCATGGATCAAGGAGCACATCTCCTTGCGTATGTGCTGTCCACCCTGCTCCTGAGTACAATAGGGTTCTTTGTTCAAAATGAAACATTTAAGTGCCTGGGGAAAAATGAAATGATAAAATAGCAATACTGGGGGATGGGGTTACAGGGTGTCTGTACTGATAGAAGAGCTGTATCATCAATGTGGTACAAATCAATGCAGAATGGTGCAATCATCCCACACCCATCTTCTTGTGACTCATTTCATGTTTCTTCTCTGCTCTTTCTTTTTGTAGGGTGGGAGATCATTCAACCCAAACGTCTTGGTTTTGTGGCCTAATGCAAGGGTTGCTCTTGTGGATTCAAGACAACTCTCCACAGTCCCACAGGCTGGGGCCAGTGAGCACAGAGGAGAGAAAGCAGAGCTAAAACAGCTGAAAGAAAAGTGAGGACATGAAACAGAAACCCCTGCAGGGTTTAGTCGGTCAAATTACCTGCTTGTTCATCTTGCAGCTCAACACGCCCCAGACAAATAAAGCAAACCTCAACCGACTGAATATTTGACTTCTCCATGTAATTCTATGGCTCCTCTTAAGAGCTCAAGGAAACACAAACATTTGCCTAAAAACTCCCATACAACCCCAACTGAAGATATTCTGCTGTGTATTGAGCAGTGGTGATGATCTGTATGTGGAGGATGGCCTGTACTGCAGAACGAGCAGATCTGTCAGATGTTATTTACTGCATTCTAACAAATCTTAACCATAGACCTGAATATTCACTGAGGTTTAAACATTTGCCTTTTCCATCTGTGATTCTGTTTCACTGGCACAATGGTTTCTAATACATTGTTGTGCTTTTAAGCTTAATACTGCATCCTCTCCAGGCTAGAGGAAGAAAGCAGCACGTTTTACTCCTCTGCCAGACTCCGGGATGATGGCATTATTCCACCTCAAAACACTGGAAAGGTGGGTTCTCTCAGATCTTCACAGGATCTTGAGGCAAAGGCCTATGACTTGCTCAATGTCAGTGGTATGCAGAGTCCCAGAACTGGCTCTCCCATTTCTCCCTCCATTTTCTGTGGAATTTAGCTCTATAATTCTCATCTTTCCTCTTTCCCAGTGGTCTGTCTTAAATGTTTCTGCTGAATTCTGATAGCATTTCCTCACTGAACATCTCAATTGACTTTACAGACCCAAATCCTTTCTTTTCACTCTTGCATCATCACTATATCCTCACTCTTTGAAGTTCAGCTCTTTGTTCACATTGTTCCCAGTCTTTTGACACAAGATACTTCTCTTTGCCACTTCCTCTTCCTGCTTCTAATTTGCTGCTACATTTGGGATGCTCCCCTGCCTTTTGATTGATTCTATGAAGCTGACAAACCTCCACCCCATTGGATTGTTCCTGAAAGCCACCACCTTTGGGCATTGCTGTTTCCTTCTTACATTCTTTATTAACAATATCAAAATGTTCTTTACCAATCACAAATGGAGCTATCAACTATTCCTTCTAATTGTGATACATGGTGACGGTAGCATGTAGAAGTGTTTCCTGTGGAGTTTATGGCAACTTTAATGATGGGAGAGCACCAAGGAGTATTTTCTAATACTAGAGCCTCTCTAGGAGCTACACATGGAAAGAACATAGTTGAAATGAATCGCTGTTGCTCTCACGTTAACTTTCACCAGCACACACCTGTTTGCATGTGTAGCTGTTCTTACACTGTTGTTTTGCTCCTTTATCCCAGTTTGTGCTAAGAGGTGGGATTCCTGTTTAGCTTTCTCTAAACTCCCACCAATCATGTGCCCATTGAGATCCTCATTGTGTTGTTTTGCACATAGGCTTTTCAAAGACAGTGAGTGCTGCAGCAGCAGTGAAATAGGGAGAATGAGCTTGTGTTTAAAGGCCAAAAGCAGTTCCATAGTTTCAGTTCCTGTTGCCATAAGACACGAAAGATGACTTCCTAATAAAAAGATGAATGTGGAAGAGCAGAATGTTCTAGCTTCCGATACATGATTGGCAGGCTAGGAGCAGAGCTGTGTAATAACAGAAACGGGTTATCACAGAACTTACTTTCATTGGAGTTTTACAGCAACTCACCACAGCGACTTTCAAAGGGTTGGGCTGTGTCTGCATGCAATGCATGGAATTTGGGATCCAGAGGACATTTCTTCCTTTACCTTTCCCTTGTGCCAGGGGTACTTCCCACTGACAGCTACTGCCCCTGACACTACAGCCAACAATGCTCATTCACTGTTCTGCAGAAAATAAGAACAAGTGCTTTCCTGAAGGAGTGCGGATTGCGGAGGTCTTACTCAGTTCTTGGCTCAGCTCCTGCTATTTGCTGGTTTTAATCAGGTGATTGCACAGTGTTTGAAGATCACAGAACAGCAGAAGGACCAGGTCGTGTCTCGGTGTCAGCATCCTGTCATCAGGATGTAACTACAGCCGCAGTCAAATCAGCCTTTGAAAGTTGCACCATTTATCTTTATCAATCTTTAATATAAGCGATTTTCTAATCCTTTGATACTATTAATAAAAACATGAAACCACAGCAGCCAAACAAGAGTCCTGGATTCTAACTCTAATTAGCAATAAATTTGTGTTCTGAACCACAGCCTCTTACTACATCAGCTGAAAATCTATCTTGTGAAAGGCAGGATGCAGCTGAGGGGCTGTAACACTCTGAGGAAGCAAATTCATCCCAAGTGATATGAGTGTTTTCATATCCATGTTTCAGCATCAAATCCAGAACTCCAGAAACTGCACTTTGACAAAAGAAACGGCAAAGAGCAAACACAGACCAGTGAGTGCACTAGTGAAGGACAAAATGCTGCTGCCACCCTGGGCCTGCTGGCTCAAATTTCCAAAGCAGCATGGAAAGGCTCCACTCAGATTGCTCTGAGGATACTACAGGAGTGGCCAGGAGGGGATTTAAATCCATAAGGCTTCAGTATAGGCTAAAAAGTACCTTTTCCTCAAAGCACAGAGCAGAGCACAGAGACTCTTCTACATCATGTTACCAGAGGACTTATAAACAGAGGAGGCACCTTTCCAGAGCTGGAAGAAGTCAGATGGGACGTGTTGCAGGCAGCAGTCAGGCTCTCTTGAACATTCCATGGAATGTCACGGGAATGTTCATCTCCACCTCAGCCCTGGCCACCTCGCTCATGTCCTTGGCGCTCAGGATCAGGAGGTAGGCAGGCTTGGGCCCCACGCCCGGGCTGATCACAATGCTCAGCACCACCCCTAGGTAAGAAAAACAGGATGCTGTCCTGGTGTGCTTGGTTCATCTTCTCACTGTGAGGGTGCAGAGGCGCTGGCCCAGGGTGATGGCCCAGAGAAGCTGTGGCTGCCCCATCCCTGGCAGTGCTCAAAGCCAGGTTGGACGCAGGGGCTTGGAGCAAGCTGCTCCAGTGGAAGGGGTCCCTGCCCGTGGCAGGGGCTTGGAGCTCAATGAGCCTTAAGGTGCCTTCCCACACAAACCAGGCTGGGATTAGTATTTTTCCACATTATGAATTCAATTTTAAAGTACTTCATAATTCTGTTGAAGCTTAGCATGAAAAGATACCCGTTTTGGCTCCTGGTTTCCCTGTGTGGAATGGATGGGACAGCTTAGCCCTGAGGTTGGTTATTTTTGTGCTCTCTGGATCAGCCATTCAGAACATGGGAACAATCCTACCCTATCATCTGTGAAAGCATCAGACTGGGGAAGATAAGAGAAATGCAAGCATGGAGCTTGGGGTTACCTCAGCTTTCAGGGAGTGCTTCTGTAGGGGATTAAGTCCAAAGAAGTAAGAGAGACTTAAAGGTATTTCAGAATGCACACTGTCTGCTTCAGTTAAAGGAAACTGTTAAGAACAAGCTTAATACCTTTTGGTTTTAGTGGGACTTACTGCCCTGCACAGGCACTTTTTTGAACTGGGGAACAGATAATACAAAATCTGGTTCTTTATCAGCCAGTGAGTTTGCTTTTAACTTCAGTGGAGTCAAGACTAATCCCACAATTGGTTGGAGATGAGGAATTGCAGGAATAAGCGGATTTCCAAACCCCAGTGTCACTGACCGAAACATCAGTCTTACCATCATCTTCCTCCAGCGCATCCGGATGGGAAACGAAGATGGGCTCTGATGGGTACGAATCTGGTTCCTGCCACACCCAGGTCTCCTTGGTTTTAACGTTCAGCTTGCAAAGCTGAAAGAGGGAAAACCCGAATCCACGTCTCAGAAACACACTTGCTTGTCCTTAAACTGAAACCTCATTGAAAGGATGTGCCTCACCCCAGTCATTGACAGTTACCTTGTCTGGGACAAAGTGGTTCAGGCCCAGCCCATACGTGTATGTGTAAGGTTTCCCACAGTACTTCTTGTAATTGATCTGTGGAAATTCAAAGGCTGCAATGAAAAAGAATACATATTTATGTATGGGGATCAGTGGGATGTGGGGTGCAGGAGGTACTGGTGTGGTTGCTGCAGGGTCATTGTCCTACCGTGGCGTGGCCCTGAGAAAATGACTTCTGGCTCCAGCCAGATGGTCTCATCGCTGCGCAAGGTGGCTGTAGCTGTGGTGTAGGGCAGGGTGACCAGGTTCTTACCCGTGTTGGCCTGGGAGAAAGGAAAACACCCAGGAGAAATAATGGAGAAATCAATTTCTTACTCTATTTGGATAGATGTGCTGCAAACTGTATTGGAGGGCGAAGGCAGAGCGTGCAGCAGAGCCTTATCAAGCTGCAGAACGGCAGTGTGCTTAGGAGTGTCTGCGTCTTCTGTTCCATAGAATCCTAGAGGGCTCCAGGTTGGAAGGGACCTTGAAGCTCACCCAGTTCCAACCCCGTGCCCTGGGCAGGGCCACCTGCTAGTTAATCCCCCAGGATTAACTGCTGCTCCAGAATCTCAGCCTTGAACAGTAACATATGGGAAATAGAATAATACTAAGCAGGTAAAGAAAACAGAAAGGTTCACTGAAGACCCACATTTCAAGCTTCCCCCTTGCCATTAAAAGGTTCAATTTGGATTAAGAGGGTCACGGATAGCACCAGCAGTGCACAGCCATCAGCCCTGCAGGGCACGGTGCAGACCCGGTACCTTGTCGATGACGAGGGGCAGGACGTATCTGCGCGCCTCGGGCTGCGGGGCTTTCTCTGCCTGGCGCTTCACTTCATCCCAGTTTGCCCGTAGGTTGGCCAAGTAGAGGTAGTTGTAGACAAACTCAAACCTGCAGACAGAGAGCATCACAGACAGATCCGAGATGGGATTTGGAGGTGTTGGGGTGTCAAGTGCTGTTGTTTTCTTCCTAACATTCATTTGCCATCTGGTTTTTGGAACAGCCTTAGGGTTCTTTCCTGAATCCCCCCCTCCACGTTCCCATCCCCAGTGCAGGATCCATGTTCTTCAGCAAGCTGAAGGTGCTTTTTTCTCTTCAGCAGCCAAGAGAACTTGAACCTCTGTTAGCAGAGAACTGCTCTGTTAGCCCACAGTTCTCCACCAAAACCTTTCAGGCAAGATCCACACCTAGTGCCTGTGCCTAAACCTCCACAAGACTGTGAGATCAGGACATTGCAGCTTATCCAGCTTTCCAGGATAGTGTCCTTGGGGATTTCTAAACCCACAAGGTGCTACAACGGTAAACTTCAGGTGAGCTTCCAGGTCCCTTCCAACCCAAACAATTCCAGGATTCTATGGTTCTATGCAGAGAGTCAGTGCAAGCTCCAGAGGTGATTTCAGCGGAGCTGTACCCATGCAGGGACTGGTGTTGATGCTGGGGCTTTGCTGGCCCCTGTCCCACTCATGCAGGGGTGGGGGTGATGCCACAGGGACCCTCAGCACCACCAAGACTCACCCCTTCCAGGTACAGAGGTCCACGATCAGAAATCCATTGTCTTCATAGGTGTTGATGTGATGGAAGAGGTTGAAGGCCGAGGTGCGGTATTTGATGTTCAGGAGCCTGCCTTTCTTTTTCTCTGCCACATGAAGCCAGACCTGAAGAACAAGCAGCAGCTTGGGTCTGGCTCAGAGCAAATTGCTGAAGCCAACACAATGGACCTCCCAGTCCAGAGCTGGCTGCACAGGACAGCCATTTTGGTACAAGCTGCTGCTTACCCCCATGGTCTCATTGGATTCGAAGCAGTCCATGTAGTTGGTTCCCCAAAGGCTCCATGCAGAGAGGAACTTGAAGAGGTTGATTTTCACGGGTGTTTCAACAAACACTATGTAGTTTTCTGTCAGTCCAAAGCTGTTTGGAAATGCACAGGAGCACATTAAGCTCACTGGAATTCATTTGGACAAAACCACGTAGGAGCTTGTGCTGACCCTGGGCCATGTTACCTGTGAACGTAGGAGGGCTTGAACCTGTCACTGCAAGGGAACTGCACCACCACCTCTGACTTGTTTATTGGGTCTTCCTTGTCTGGAACAGGATAGACACAGGGTTATGGGGGATTCACCTACTCTGTATTTATAGTGTTTAACCAGCAAGGAAGTTCATGGGAGGGGCAGGTAGGGCCAGGCCAAGGGGAATGGCTTGAACCTGCCCCAACAGGGGAGCCTGAGCTGAGCTCTGAGGCAGAAGCTGTTCCCTGTGAGGGTGCTGAGGCGCTGGCCCAGGGTGATGGCCCAGAGAAGCTGTGGCTGCCCCATCGCTGGCAGTGCTCAAGGCCAGGTTGGACACAGGGGCTTGGAGCAAGCTGCTCCAGTGGAAGGGGTCCCTGCCCGTGGCAGGGGATTGGGACTGAATGAGATTTAAGGTCCCTTCCAACACAAACTCTTCAAGGGTTCCATGATTCAATGATTTAGAAGCTGCTGAGGTGTGTTAAAAATAACATTCCTGTTACTTCAAAAGGCAAGTAAAAATCTAAACAAGATTAAGACAAGTAACTGGATGACAAAGCTAATTTGAAGTGATAGCTAGGACAGGACCGTCTCCATTCAGACAGAGGTGGGGTGAACGCACCTGCCTGAAGAGGAGGGATCCGTATGATGTTATAGGCGAGAGCAAAGTTTTTTCCAAAGCAATTCCCAATGTTGTAAACGGTTCCATCATTCTCGATGTGGGGATGAGCTGTTGCCCCATTGACGGACACGTATTTACAGAGATCCACCTGAGGAACGAGATGGAACAGTTAGGAGCTTTCCTGGCAGGAGAGGAAAAGCCTCCAGCTCCATGAGGTCAGCGTGCCCTTGTTTCAGATATGGGACGTTCTTCTTTAAGCCCAGATCACCATTCATGTTAGGAGAAGAACAGCAACAAAAGAAAGCAATTCACATTGTTACAGGGAGAGGTTTGGGATGCCGAGGTCCAAAAAAAAGGCTCCGCAGGCTGGACATTGGTAACACGGCAAAGAAAACCATCAAAGCATAGATTCTATCTTTGATGGAGTTTTACAGGGCAAATGTAGCTTGGGTCTGGTGTAACTGAAGGCAGCAGTGAAGCTCTGGCAGGAGCCCTCCCACCACAGTCACCTTTGGCTAGGCTACAACCTCAGTCTAGTTTGCAAGCCCCAATCCAAGCATGAGGCTATGGACCACAGAATCCCATCACCTCCTCATTACATGTTACTCAGATCAGCAGCAGTGAGTTCATTTAAGAACTCATTCCTACTCTGCTCTCACTAATCCTCAGAGTTGGCTTCACTTCTACATCATGTCCCTGCCAAACCCGAACTCTTGCCATGATGTAAGAGGCTGTTATTGAACATTTTCGTCTTTGTTTCACTCTTATTCAGAAGCACAGTCCAAAGACCCACCTGCTTAACTGTCTCTAACGTTTCTGGGTTAATTCTGGTTATGAAGTTGGTCTCAGTACAGGCATAGTAATCTTCACCGATGGGGTAGACATTAACCAGGGCGTTGTCAGTGACCTCCACACCTTTGAAGTATGAGAAAAACCTGAGCACAGAAAACAGAGAGGCAGTCAGGGGTTTCTGGAAGTGGAAGCACCACAGGACATTGCTGCAACATCTCCATGACCCTGAGGTACCTGGAAAAGATGTTCTTGCACGGGTCTGGGTATGCATAGGTGCCAAACTCCGTTATCACAATCCTTTTCTCAGTCATCGCTCTCACATAAGCATCAGACCTGACAAACCTGGGAAGGTGAGGACAAGGCATGTTACAAGTATAGCTGGAACTGCAATGGGCTGTGCAATTGAAACATGAACATTGTGGCCACGAGCTTCGCAAGACCTCTGAAAGCCACTGCCTCACAGTGCATTTGTAGCACATGGGATCCAACAACCATCCCTCCCATGGCACTGGGAATGAACGGCTCCTGGAGAACTGAAGCTGATGGGAAACACAGTGTTTTGCCTAAGTATTCTGCACCAAGCACCTCAAAACTGGTAGTTCTGCAGCTTTAACCAAAACTGGCTTCTAGTTTCCAGCCAGCCATTTCCTTCTGTCACTGACTGCAGCTGCATCCAGCTCTCTCCTTCCAGATGTTTTGCAATCTGCTCAAAAAGCTGCATTTCTGCCAGCTGTGAGAATGGTTTGGTTATTTTCAGCTGGTTTTAGTGATCTCACCATTAGAGCTCTTCCAATAGCAGCATGGATTTGACATAACCAGCACCTCCCAGGCCACGGAGCCTGTGCCCAGCACCTACAGTCAAGCAAATGCTTCATTACTGGTTTATATACCACATACCTCCGGTGGTAGGTGACGTGCCCCTCCTTGAAGTCAAACTTGTGGAGGAGTGCCTGGCCATCAAAGAGGTGATAGAAGGGCTCTGCACCCACCTCAAACAAGCCAGGACCACATCTCAGGAGGCTTCCTCGCAGCCAGGTGGGCACCCTGCCTGTGAAAGGTGCAGTGTTGATACGTGCACAACCCATGGCGGATCTCACCAAGGTGTTTTCATTGTGTCAACAAAAAGAACAAACCTCATTTTAATGCTTATTACACTTGCTTCATTCAACATGCATGGACTCTTTAAACCATCCTGTTTTCTTCACCTACACACCGACTGTAGAC
This sequence comes from Agapornis roseicollis, assembly GCA_002631895.1. Classification (NCBI taxonomy): domain Eukaryota; kingdom Metazoa; phylum Chordata; class Aves; order Psittaciformes; family Psittacidae; genus Agapornis; species Agapornis roseicollis. The sequence goes on from NDXB01019093.1 coordinate 42,721, forward strand.
CAAGCCATTCGCTATTCAAATGGCTGAAGACCCCCCATCCAACTGTTAATCCTCTACCCCAGAACACACCAGCCCTATTGGGTCCTTTATGTCCAACCCTGTGCTCCAGCCCTTGTAAAGGCTCCAAGCTCTGCTGGGCCATGAGCTCCCGAGGACAAAACCTGGGCAAGAGGAGACCAACCTGTCTCCTGTCACCAACCTGTGACATGGGCAGTCACTGGAGAGGACAGCTCCTCCGCAGTCTCAAAGAGCTTCTTGTAGCCTCCAGCAGGATGCTCAACTCTGAAAGGGCCAGGAGAGCTGGGGTTAGCCTGGCTTTGGGATAGCTTTGGAACCCCCTCCAAGGGGGTGGGCTTTGTTTCGGGATGGAGTGATCTGCGACGTGCAAATAACTTCAGAGATCAGAAGGGAGAGGCACCAGCCTTCAGGGGGTCAAAGGCTCAGGGACTATCACTCTGCAGCCACTTGAGAACCATTCTGAGCACATGGAGGAGAAGGGCAGGCAAACACCTTCACCCGGAGGACAAATTCAGGGTATTGGAATATATTGGTCAGCTTGGAGAAGAGAAGGCTCAAGAGAGACCTTAGAGTAGCTCCGGTGTTTAAAGGGGCTACAAGAAACCTGGAGAGGAGCTTTGGAAAAGAGATGCAGGGACAGGACAAGGGGGAATGGCTTTAAACTGCCAGAGGGGAGATTGAGATGAGCTGTTAGGCAGAAGCAAAATCCGACTTGAATGTCCCAGCTCTTGCAAAGGCATTTGTTTCCCTCTTTTTGCCTTTCTTTTTAAGTAAATTGTAGTTGAGTGAGCAGCTGAGAATTATTCATTAGTTTCCAATTTTATCTGCTGCAAAACCCATGGAGACACACCAGACACGGGCTGATGTACTCCAAAATACAGACTGTTCTCCAGTACCTGTTGCTGAGCCTGTCCCCCCAGACTGGAATTAAGCCTCATCATAAGATGTCATAGCACGGACACCCACAAAGAACTCCCCCTCCTCCTCTTCCCTGGGCTGTGCTGACCCCCAGCCTCAAGGCACCCCCAAGCCAATGAGCCATGGTGGCAATCAGTGACCTGCTCCTAAACAGAAGCCCACAGGAATACTCACTGGCTGTACATTTCCTTCCTGATGAAGGGCCTGAGCCTCCAGCAGCCAAGCTCACAATGAGAGCCGTGCGCTGGGTATTTATGGGACTCTGAGCCCTGCTGAGGGCAGCCCTGTGCCCAGAACCACCCCTGCCAATGAGAAAGCCTAAGAACAGAGCTGGCTTTCACCACCAAAATCCTCCTGGGCTTTGAGGGGTTTTGTCTTGCCATTGGCACAAAAAAGGGCTTTGAATGGTTTACTGAGACTGAAATTCTTCCCAAGCAGAAGTGATTATAAAGAAAAAGGAACTAAACACAGAGAAGGGAGAAGGAGTGTGCTGGAGTCATCATCCCCCTCAATGCTGCTCTTACTGCCACTGCACAGCATCATTTCCCCTCTCCCTTGTTCTATTCAGTGTTTCAGTACAGTAGCATTACCAGCAGCTCGAGTTGCTGTGTAAGGCAGATTTCTTAGGACTTGGTGCACATAAAGTGGTGTTTTTACACAGGGTGTTAACAGCCCTACACACTCAGAAAGACATCAAACCCTATCGCTGTTTGTTTTACACACAGCACAGCAGCCACTGTTGGGGATGACCCAAATATCCCCTTAAGAAACTACCTCTAGTAAGAGCAGACATGTATAAAAGCAACAGTGCTCTAAAGAGTAATTTTGGAGATTAACAGGATTAGAATGATTACTTCTTTCCTGGGTAACCCACGATGCAGGATGAAGACACTTCATAATACAACATACCTTCAGTGCTCCTCCTGCACAAACAGAAGCTGGGCTGCAGTAACTGAACCTGTGGTGAAAGGAGAAGACTGGACGTTAAACAGCTGCTGTGCTCAATCTGTTACAACCACCGCCAGCTGAAAGGCTGGCTGCTTTCTGTGCTGTTTGTGTTTGCTTGTTACAAGATAAAGTCTTTCCTTTTGCACTGAAGGTTCATTCAAGGCTTCCAACTGCAAAACAAGATCCCAAGTTGAGCCTTCAGGAGCTCTTTGACTGAGGCCTCCCATTAACCCTTCAAAAGGCTTCCAGTAAAATATTTCACTCAAGATAAATAAATGATAGCTCAAAGAAAGGTTTAGATTAAATCTGTATCTGTCACTCACTTGGAAAGCTTTAATTATCCCACAGCCAGGCAATTTATCTATTTATTCACATTTTTGTTAGGTTCTGCCAAAGCCTCCGAAGGGAACATTAAATAACACGGATCAAGGACTCTGAATAATGAGGGCAGCCCTTTGAAAACTAAATCCTAAGAAATGTGAGCTTCTCGCCTAATAAGTTGCTTAACTGGAACACATAAACCAAGCATTTACACAACACTTGACAGGTTGAGAATAACTAGAAGGAAGCTTAGGCAGGTAGTGGGTTTTTAAGAGTTGACCACGTGAGTCAGAGAAGGAGCATCTGCCACCTACTATGTGAGGGTAAAGTTATCTACAGGACATCAAAGTATGGCTAATACAGGTTAAACCCGAGCTAATCTTGGTTTCTCACTTACAAAGCCTTCCTCCTCTTATGGGAAGGAGCAAATCATATATTGCAAAGTAGGTATTGTGCTAGACACAGCTCAGCTGGCAGAAAGGCAATTTCTGCAGTAACCCTCTACCCCTGCAAAGCTACCTGAAGACTGGTTTGGCTCATATATAATTGTAAGTGTACGGTTAAGTATCAGAATGGAAAGCTGGTTTTGCCTCATTTTTCCAAGGAGAGGAGAACCCCAGAGAACTGAAGCACAGTTACAGACTGCAGCAGTTACGTGCCAAGATATCCCATATAAAGTGACAATCCTCAATCAAGACCCTCCATTATATCCCTGCCCCATGAGATGCTAAAACCCCCAAACAAACCCAAACCAGGTAAAGAGATGAGTAATTGAGATCTGCTTTAAGTTTAATTCTCTCTACCAATTCATGACTGGTAAGATTAAGTTACTGTAAGAGTTTGCATGTGCAGGCACAACCACCGTTGAGTTTCTTGTCCTAAGAATGGGTAATACAAAGCATAAGGGACATGCCAGCACTGCATACCTCAGAACTGTGTAGGATAACTAAACAGGTAACAGACAACCAAATGGCTCACACAAAGCACATGTGCCTCTAAAATACCTGATTCTATAAAGCACAGAACTACTTAAAAAGAAAACCCAAACCCTAAAGTAAAACCTAAACTGGAATTAAAACATACCTTCTGCAGTCCAGTGCTCGCAGTGCATCCCTTCCATTTTTCTGCAACTAGAGCCAAAGTAAGCAAGACTTATCTAGAAGCAATATTACAACTGAAATGTAACACAGACACAAATTCCTCCCAACAAACCCCAATTCAGACACTGCTTCAGTGTTTGGCACATTATTGAGTATCACAATATGATCTTAAAGAAACCTTTAACTGAAGAGCAGCATGGAAGTATTACACAGCAAGGGGTGCACCTGAATATGAACAGTGAATGTTCAAAGCCCCAAATCACACATATCTGTTTAACAAAGCTGAGCACAACCACCACTTGCACAAAGCAGTGGTACATTGTTCCCTACTTTGGCATAGCATAGGATATACCAAAGCCTCTGGATATTAACAAGAGAATTCCGTTTTGTATTGTGGAATATTTTCTCCGAGGCCCTTTAGCTGCCTTATTATCAAATGAATTTGGTCAGTTCAGCTGCACTTACCAACTGATTTCCCCAGTTTATAACTCTTACCAGCACTGCTTCTGACCCCCTTCTGCCACATTTTCCCCAGACCAAGAGAAGGTGATGGGAGACTGTGTCCAGACTGCCAGGCTGATCCGGTAGTGCTCCTACTTCACAGGACGTTCTATAAAACACTTATCATATGCATCAGTTAAAATCATTTCAGGACAAACAGTTGTGTTCCCAGACTAAAAGCAGTGACAGCCACAGCTCTCCTGACAGAGCCCAAGCTCCAAATTGCCTTTCCAAAATGAAAACCCTTTTAACATAAACAACATATCAATGAATCTTTAAAGGCTCATCCATCTCTTTGCTGTACTACACCAACATTCTCTGCTCAAGACTGCCTTTTTTTTACCTGAAGCATTTCTGTCTAAATATTAATCCAGGATCTTCTTTATGAAGACACTTGCATTTATTCTCTCTGAATTACTCAAGTAGATTTATACTCTTGTGGGGAAGCTGTGGCCCCACCAAAATTAATAAGCAAACTCTCAACTGTGGAAACAAAATAGGGCACTTTAGTGTATTGTGAGTCTATTCCTTGTCACATCCCCTATCATCCATCACTTCTGTTGTTTTGGGAAGAATACCAATAGACCTAAAATAAATCTTCCATGAAATTGTCAGAACTATACCTAAGCCTTCTAATATAAATAAATACACAAAAGCTTCTGTAGGTTTTACAGACGAGACGAATAGAAGTACTTCAGGAGTCAGATAATCATTTATTTACGGTGAATTATTGCCTCCACTGAAAACAACAGAACCAACATTTAAATTAGTCCCAACTTCAAAGAATATTGTTTTGTTTAAAGACAAATATTTTGAGTACACAAAAGAAGGCACTTACTCATAATGCAGACATTAAAACCTATGAGAAATGGCACAAATTCCTGAACAGACAGCAAAACGTTACAAAATGCACCTCATCAGCTTCCCATGGAAACCATGTCTCAGTTTTTGGTTACTAACAGCTTCATGCTTATTTTCACATTTCTTTTACTGAACATAATATATTGTAATAATTTGTAAACGGATAAATATTTTTCTCTTAGTTATTCAAAAGTTATTTACACACATACAAAAAAAGGTATTTTGGCACCTTCCAGCACAGTGTCCATGTAAACAATTCTCCCTTCTCCACACAGTCATCACTGAACTTCTGCAGTGAGCGCCCTCTCATATATCATTCACACACAGATCCAACAAATAAATAGCAGCTGAAGTGTGCTTAAGTTAATATCTTAGGCTACGAAATCTGGGTTTCCTTAAGCTGAGCATCGGTTGTTTGATGGTGGGTTTGTTCTCAAGCAGCACTGCTTCGTTTTCTGTAGTTGGAAATCTGTTCTGGTAGATCAGTGGGTATTCCTTCTGAAACTAGAAACACAACAGCAACAACTAAATCAGACTCCAGCTGTGCAGGACTGAGCATGAATCACTTTGTGAGGGTGCACATCACCAGGAGGAGCAAGGCTAAGACACTTGAACACAGTAGCTGTAGCCCTCTGTGCTTATGGGTTCACAACCAATAAACAATGAGTCAAACTCTGTCAGGTACTTCATCTTCTGTTAAGTAAGAAAAGCTTCCCATCTCCTCTGATTCCCAGGCTGAGAGGAACGGGCATATTCAGCCTGGAGAAGAGAAGGCTCCTGAAGGGGAGACCTGAGAGCAGCTCCAGGGCCTAAAGGGGCTGCAGGGAACCTGGAGAGAAAGGGGCTTGGGACAAGGGCCTGTAGGGGCAGGCCAAGGGCAATGGCTTGAACCTGCCCCAACAGGGGAGCCTGAGCTGAGCTCTAAGGCAGAAGCTGTTCCCTGGGAGGGTGCTGAGGTGCTGGCCCAGGGGGATGGTCCAGAGAAGCTGTGGCTGCCCCATTGCTGGCAGTGCTCAAGGCCAGGTTGGACACAGGGGCTTGGAGCAAGCTGCTCCAGTGGAAGGGGTCCCTGCCTGTGGCAGCGGATTGGGACTGAATGGGATTTAAGGTCCCTCCCGACACAAAGCAGGATAAGATTCTGTAAAATAAACCTCAAAGTTATCTGTCTACAGTCACATTTTTGACATTCTGCCTGTTTCCTATATAAGGCCTCAGGAAGGCAAGACTAACAGTAAATACATCTATACATCAGCCAAAGCTTACTGCTGATGGATCCAACCTAGGGATAATTACACCATTTGTAACTTTGGGTGTTGATACAAGTTGGACTTAACCCTCTAGAATGTGCCGTGCATTTGGCTTTCCCCAATTCCAAGTATCAAAACCAAGTTAACAGCTCCAAAACATTGTTATTTACCACACCAGTAACCATCCCAGCACAAATGGCAAACCTCCAATGATAGAGCTCCATGAATTTAAGAAATGAACTTCCCTAACACATTGTCCGTGCAGTACAAGCTGCTTCTGGCCTTTAATGGGAACTCATCAAAAACGTTAAGTACGTACTTGATGGTTTACTATTAAGAGGATTTTACTAGATATCCTTCCTCCCCACTTCACCTGCTTCTAGTGGTGCTGTGTATTGCTTCTTACTGCTTACTTACATCAAGTTTTAATCAATTGTAATTAACCATGCTTCTTTACATGCAGGAAGTGGTAATGAACTTGAAGAATTCAAGTCCAGCCTTCACTTTTCCACAGCCAGGGGGTTTTCACAACACACATGAAAGTCAGTGTTGCAGAAGCTGGGGGAGGAGCACCAAAGAAAGAAATGTGCTTGCTCTAAAAAGCTGCTTTTTCCAGTTTGAGTCACAAGACTCACTTAGGAGATTCCAGGACAAGCACTATACTATTCAACAGGTCAGGCATACTTGCCAAAGGTTTTCCTAAAGAGAAAAAAAACCCCTCCAGTGTTAAATCCTGCCAGAATTGCTGTATTTCAGCTTTAGGATTAGGCAATGTGTTAGTAGGCCACAGAAGTGCCGAATAATCTTGAGTGACATACGTTACAAAACTCAAATGTAATTCCACAGAAAGGAATGTTTCAGAATTGTGAAGATATCGACCCCTTAAAAGGTACCAGGGTCTAGTACCTGGTACTAAATCCTTCTCTCACAACAGCATTTCCATATGTAGATTAAATATGAACCAAGTTTCTTACCTGTTTTAACTTTTTCTTCTTGTCTTTCACAGACAAGTTCTTATCTTTGATAATGTTCTCCAAGAGCTCTGCCACTGCAGCTTGAGAGGTAGAAACCTTTTGTTCTTCAAACTCCTGAGGAGTTATTTGTTTGCAGTATGAATATGTTGGCAATATGGCACATATTTCTTCCTTTGGGTATTTGCACTGGAAGAAGAGTTGAAGAGGTCTGCATAGATTCGATTATATAGTATTTCAATGAGAAGGTAGTTAAACATCAAGACATGATAACTTACAGCAACATCTCCTGTTGCAAAACATGATAATGTAGCTAATACCTATGACTGCACCAACAGTTTAATACAAGTTTGCATCCAAAACAGTGATTTCATTTGCAGCTTTCCCATCCTGCCTTCAGAAGTAAAGAACACTCTGCAATCAGCAAACGAACCCGCCACCAACCTGAGCCATCTTCACGTGTTCTATGTGATCTCGCACTGCAACCTGCAAGTAAGTGGGTACTTTAAATATTTCTTGTTGATGGTCCATCAGAAATGAAACTAATCGTGTAGAGAGCAGCTCATCGAGGTCTACTTCTTCTGCACAGCACAGCACACAGCGAGAAAAGGTCTGGATCATCTACAAGTGGTTAGCAGATGGTTAGTACATACAGTTGAAGGGTTTGCCTTCTTTCCAGTCTACATAGCACATTCTCCAATACCAATTTTCAGGGCAATCTCTCTTGCCTGCACTGCTGGTTAAGAGAGGAGGAAAACTGCTTGCAATGCTTTCCTCATCTGAAATAAAGTAACTTCTTCCAACATTCGACTTGCCCTTTTTCTTGAACTGTAATTTCAATTAACATATATTTTAAAGAAGTCCTGATAGAAGCCTTACCCTGTAGAAAAGTGTACATCCAGAGACAAGTGACACGATAAGAAACACTGCCGAACCAGCCCAACCAACAACTAATGCGCACCAAGGCCCTGTTTTAAAGAGCTTTAAAAACATTTTTATAGTTTTTGACCAAAAAACCCCAAAACTTTAGTTGTTCCATTGAATGCTTAAATTCAGACCTTGAGGTTGGTCTTTAAACTCACTAGGCAGAAAACTGAATTCTTTGGAACTTTTTTGTCCTATCATCACATACACAAATTTTAGCCCAAGAAAGGCTTTCTACAGACACTTTACCAACACCTTTTGAGCTGAATGGCAGTTGGGTGAGAAGTCAAGATTCAATCATTTGCATTTCTTTAAGGAATTACTTCGCTTCTCCCAAAGCCAGCAAAAGCAACACCAGTACTTGAAATACATTGGGATGTGGACAAGAAAGTTCTTGCTTCAAGTCAGGTTTTTATAAACATTCTGGAGAGGAAAAGTCTATCTAATTTAATTGCACTATTAAACGCAGTGAGACAAGAACCTCAAGTATAGAATACTGCCAGTATTCTCAGCAGCATTCTTAGACCAATACATACACTGCACTGAGGAGTCTCTTACCAAAGTGCGTGTGCCCATCGCATCGTGCAGTCGTGGCATATCCACATTCTCACTCATCCGAGAGATCATGCGCATGAGGAGCTGAATCTTCCTACGGTTTGGTGGTGGGAGCAACAAACAACATATCTGCAGTGCTTCAACAGCAATTCTTTCTAAATGAGGCTGAAGGAGATCTACAAGTTAATTGTACAGACAGCTGTCAGGAAGACTTAAACCCATTTTCAGGATAGTTTAATCTAGGAACAAGAAAGGTTTTGGTTTTACTTTGTTTTGAACTGTGATCATAGAATCCCAGCCTGGTTTGTGTTGGGAGGGATCTTAAAGCTCATCCAGCTCATCCACAGGCAGGGACCCCTTCCACTGGAGCAGCTTGCTCCAAGCCCTTGTGTCCAACCTGGCCTTGAGCACTGCTGGGGATGGGGCAGCCACAGCTTCTCTGGGCACCCTGTGCCAGTGTCATCATCCAATGATGATAATCTATGTTTCATAGAAACCAGCTGTAACATACTACATAGTTCCTGCGGCCTTTTTGTGTGTGGTCATCTTCAACTTGCTTCATCATGATAAACTGCTGATACAATGGCACTACTGTTACCCCCTGAAGTATTTCCAGAAACTGTGTTTCAAAGACTGCAAAAAGACATCCTCTCCCCCAGGCAGGTCTGTGCAAGTTCCCTGCCACACTCTTAGTGTGTAGGTCAGAATTACTTACCACTTACATCAAAGAAAGGTGAATTATTGACACAACAAGTTTAAGACTCCAAAGAAACTACCCACTACTATTTGTTAGCAGAGGTACAAAGGGCTACCTTTAAATAATGCAGTTTAGCAACCATTTTGGTTTCTTAAACCCCACGTCATGTTATACACATATCAAAAAATCCCTAGCATCAGTGCCAGATTAAGGAAGCAGAGATTAGTTTGCCAACACAATAAGCCAATACAACATGCTTTAGAAAGCCATCTTACTTTGCGTGCCAGTCAACATATAAGAAGAGTGAGTGAAAGAGCATTCTGAGAGTTCTGTGGTACTTTTGCAGAGTCTCTTTTTGATGGTGGTATCAGAAACCTCAGTCCTGCTGTCCACTGAAGTAGCCACACCACAGGAATTTGGTTTTCCTTGCCCACAAAGTGGAGAACTTGGTTTCACTGTGATTTCAGCAACTGGCATATTAATCCTAGCACAACTTCTGGAGTTCCTCTTGCCAAGTAAACTCAGAGACCCATTCATTTGCTTCAGTCCATGATCTTCAATAAATAGCTCTTTATCCTGAAGAGCTGATGCAGACACTCTTTTGACACCGTGGGTTTGGTCTTCACCTGTGTTATCAAAACCAAGCTCCAACACAGAACTAGCTTTATGCTCATAAGGCAGTGATTGTTTTCCATATCTTGTGCCCAGGATGGTGTTCACATCACTTTGCCTGAGGGAATCAGATCCTATTTTATTACATGTGCTTGAAGTAGCATCTCCAATTCTTTCCAAAGAGTAACACCTTGTCCTAAATGTTTGAGGTGGACCTTGTTCATTCCTGAAAACTGAAAGGTTTTGACAGCTTCCTCCTATTAGATGAGCAGAACTACCTTGTTTATGTGTCTGTTTATGCTGCCACAATTTATTTGCACATTGGTTTAGAATAGTTAGTTCTGCTGAAGAAGACTTCATGGAAACTTTACATTCTTTCTTTTTTTTGTCAGGCTCTTTGCGAAGGAGGCTTAGGAGAAGGCACTCAGTTGACTTGAAAGAGTTCAAATGAAGAGTTTTTGAAGGCTGAGAGTCACATTTCTCATCTTGGACAGAATGTTTTCCACTGCATATATCTGGAATTGTGATGTAGCCACACACAACTATCAGAAAATGAAATATCAGTTAAGATGCAAGTGGTATGAAAAATGAACAAGTTTAGAAAGGAAGATGCTAACTGAGCAGAGACGACAACAAATATAAGATACTAATTTCTAGATGATTCTGTTAGTAAAACCTAAGAAGAAATTAGCTCAGCCCAAAAGTGACCTAACAACCACCATGCAAGAAGACAGATAGTTAACACACTGCAATAGTGAGGGACAGACAGAACGAGCATCTATTTTTGAGATTATGGTTACTGCATCTTTAGAATGTTAGCTCAGACAGCAATTTACGTAGGGAATTATGAGACAGAACTGTATGTCCATTAATACTGTAATACAGAATGATACCATTGACGATCTTCCTCAGATTCAAGCTGCCATACAGATTTTGAGGTACAGGTTTGTTCCCCAGTTGATATAAACTTACATTGAGTATTTCTCAATTCATACATACCTAAAATATTAACAAAAAGTTCATAGTACTCAAAAGTAAGTAATGGCTCAGGGAGACTGAGAAAGTAATCGGCAACCGTGCGGAACACATCACGCTCAAACCCACTATAAGTTGCTTGGCTCATGTCATTATTTCTAGGCCCTAAAAAGAGGTAAAGAAAAAAAAAAACCACAAACAACTTTTCACAAATTCATTATAAAATTAGTTTTTTAAAAAAATAAATATAGGTTTATTCCTGTAGGAAGGAAAGAATCATGTCAGCAATAAGGAAATATTTTTAGTTCAGTACTGTATCATTTGTAAGCACAAAGAGTGTGAAAGATTCTATGTAGCCACTGAACAGTGGTGCTCAGTTTCAACAAGCTGTTCTACACCAGGAAATCAAAATTCATTTGTACCTTTCATAGGCTCCTCAGCAAAATAATAATGAACTCTAAGTACTTTTCTTCACTTCCAAACAGTGTGGGTCAGAAGAGACCTTAAAGCTCCCAGTTCCAACCCTCTGCCACAGGCAGGGCCACCTTCCACTAGAGCAGCTTGCTCCAAGCCCCATCCAGCCTGGCCTTGAACACTGCCAAGAAAGACATTGACAGCATCTTCCTTTGCAGGACCTCCTTTTATCAACTCATCTTACTGAAAAGGTCCACCAGGAGAGTTTTGTTCACCACTAAGCTCATGGTGAATCACTGCTACACACGACTGATTTTATTCAGACGTGGACAGATGAGCAATCCAAGAGATCTAGTTGCTAAACCTTGCCTGTGTGGCTACAGACAGGAAAGGAACAAACAAAAGTGTTTCAGGTAGGAATAAAACTTGACCAGGCATAAAACTGTTAACCCCAATGTTATTATACTCAGCTGAGCTCTTACAAATGAGATCAGTGCCTTACAAAGACAATTTGAATTAATTAGGAGATGGCTGTTTAAATTACACATAGAACCAGGGAAGATTTAACTTTTGATACAATCAATCTTCATAATCATAATCACATTACCATGCACTAAAAATATAGGAGAGCAGTATTCCCCCTACAGTATAAACACTTAGTTTTCACGGTGAAAAGTAACTATTGCCTTAAATCATTTGGTTACAGTATAGCTGGCAGCTTCAGAGATAAAGTCTCCACTTGAACCAATTTACTCGAATTAGAAATGGAGAATTCAAAAGCCCAGGAAGCTTGCTTGCTGTTCCCAACCCACAAAGACCTATTTGTTAGTTCTAAGTACAGAACTGATGTTGGGATTAAGGTATTGAAAAACTCAGAGACCAGTGCTCAGCTGTATTTTTCACTCTGATTTAAATCCACCCACCAAGCTCTTCCCTGTCCTGCTTTTCCTACTAGCGGCTCTTCATGTAAGAGGCTCTATTTCTTAGGGAATGCAGTTGAAGGGAGATGTTGAATAAGAACCAAAGGGTTATTTTCACAAGAGTGCATGCTGCAAAGTCAACTTGTGAAGACACACTAATCCTGCATGGACTTCACCACAGTACCACTGAGCAGCCAGACATACACACAGGTGTACAAAACACATGCCATCTAACTATGATATAGCTTTGCAGGAAGCTAGTGAAGGAGACTGCCAGGAAAAGGGACAAGAGTTAAACAGCAGGACAAGCACACAGATAAAAAGCTTATCATCTCTGATTTCATTTGAGAGGCACTCATCTAAGTGTTAAGACATTTAAAGAGGCAGTTTTGGAGGAGGGAAAGAAGGAATTGCCATCTCTTTTCCAGAATCTTTTCAGAAACTGCTTCACAGAGATGCAAATCCTACAGAATAGCTATCTATAAATGTTTGTAACAATTTCAAACATCTGGCAAAAGAAACTTCAAAGACCATCAGATTCTTCAGTTTCATAAAAATCAATGGCACTGTAAAGGAGAAAGACTTAGTGCCACACAGGTCTGCTGCAGCACTTGTTAAAATACAGACCCACACCTTTTGTTAGCAAGAGAATCCACGTCAGACTGAGCCATTAGAAACTGAACTTGATCAGGTTCTCTGTGAAAGTATTTTTCCCTGCTCAGTTTGTGAAAACCTTTGTTAATTCTATTACTCCACAGTAAATACTTTCCCAGTAGCTGAAGGCAGTTGCTCAAATACACATAACACTGTTGCCTTTGGTAACTGATTCCTCTTTTCTGAAGTTTAAGATTTAACATCGTGCCTTTCTAAATTTTACTCTTAAGCAAATACACAAAACAAACCAGAAGCACCAAGCTTTTCTACGTTGCAACCACGTCCAGTTTTGCTGTTTGATACTTCTTACATTAATACCAAAACAAGGGATGACTGACTCTTGGTCTGCAGACAATGGAAGTTCAGTTGTCACAAAACATGTTTCACAGATAAAATGTCAGACTTTAAAAATCCATCTCAAACCCTTTGCAAAATTTTGTTTGCTTTCTTCTAACACAAATCAAAACCCGATGGGTTTTTTGTGAATTGGTCTCCCCAGTTGAATACAAAATGTAGGAACTCTTTCAGTCCAGCTCAAAGGCAGCAACTGGAAAAGGAAAGCCCCTTTACTCCTGGAAAACTGCATCAGAAAAAAACCCACACACAGGTTTTGCCCAAGCACTCCTTTTCTCCGTTCCTGACTTTGTTAACAGGAATTGTTTTTGTTACAAACAGTGCTTAGCTTTTCCATGGCTTTGGACAATTCCACTGAAAGCTTGCAGAGGTAATTAATTCTCTTGCATATTTCTTGGATTAAGGAACACTGAAGCCCCTCTTCTTCCACTAATTTATAATCAGTTCACACTGCTGAAAGTCATATGCAGATGATGCAGCCTAAGAACAGGATTAGCAGCTAGACTAGAGGTCTGATATCTTGATTACCTGAAATCTAACATCTTTAACATGTGTTAGCTCTTTTAGGTTACATTTCTGTGCAATAATTTGCTATGGATTGCTGTCATTGCTTCTCAGCATATCAAGGCACTTAGATTATGTGAATTCCCAAATGAAACATCACAACTGATCTGAACTTGCAACTATATTTTACTTTCAATTCTCAAAAGAGGTTAAAAGGTGTTTAATTACTTACAGTATGCGAGGCACTTCATAGCTGACAACACCCAGTGTGGGAGGTCTTCTAAAATAAGCACACAAACACATTTTTTATACACAACCTCAAGGACTCAATAACTAATATAAATAATGGTACACATGTATTAATACCTCAAATACAGAAGATGAAATTTGGAACTAACTTTAAATATTGCTACATGTCTAATTTAAAAGTGAATGCAATAAACCTACAAAACCTTCTTGACAATTATACTGAAGTGTAAGGAAGCTCGGGGAAAAATGTAATATGTTTCATTGCCTTCTACATTAATTATTATTTATTGTTTGCTGTAATTAGGCCACATGGAATCTTTAAGCAAACCCAGGGAAAAGAAATGGTACCTGATTTGTTCTGCAAAATCACAACACCATGTTTGCTCGTGTTAGTCATGTTGTATATGACGTACTCAGGAACTATTTGTGTTGGCTGAAGAACTTCTTCCAAAGATGGAAGGCCTAAAATGGTTTGCAAACTGTGGGCAGTAAGAGAGCAGATGTTTTCATTCATTACTTGTAAACCTTTCAGACAACAAGTTCTTCCCTTGTCTACTCAAATAGCAGCTAGTTTGCTATTCAATACACTCGCACTTCTAGAGGGATAACATGAGGACACACTTTTGCCTGGAACAAACACCAAAAAATTACTAGGAAAGAGCCTCTATGGTACATAAAATATATTCAACATCAGCAATAATAAAATCTCAACAAATTCCTTAAATGCAACAATCCAATGTTACTTAAAAAGCATCTGTAAACAACAGTAAAAATATTCAAGCTAAAATGTAGTTTTAAAGATTCAAGAAAACTTTGTAAGCCAAGAGGCTTACAATCAGGCTGTTACACAAAGCACATATTCAAGAAGGTGCTTTTTATAATGTGTTACTCACTGTATTAGAATGATATTTCTCCAAGTTTCTTTCACATATTCCTGGCTTATTTCCTTCCTATGCAGCTTATCTTCCTCATTTTCTTCTAGTCTATCAGGCTTTGTTTTCTCTAAATTTTCCTGAAAATGAGCAGTTTGTACCATAAGATAAAGCAGCCTCTTAAAATAATTCAACACTAAGTAAAAATCAGTCTCAGAAGAATAGGGCATTCTACAGAACACTGAGTTCCTGTAACCTTGCCAGCCCCTGCACTGCAATGTAAGCATGCCCAAATAACAAGCAGAAGAGGACACTATGAAGACCTGATCAGCTCAGAAGTCAGTAACTGAAAAAGCTGAAATACATCAAATCCAAAAGTGTCAGTAAGTGAAGTATTCTTCTTTAGGAACCTAAACTCAACCTAAATTCACAAAGTATGCACAAAAAAATAAAGGACCAAGCACTTGTATTCAATCTTTCTCATAAAGCCAAAGAGTTAAAACATTTGTGCCTTGTCAACAAACAAAAAACATATTAAGTCTCAACAAGGACATATTGTCCAGATCATTTCTATAACTTCACTGTCCAGCCCCCCCAATACTTTAAAATGCTGTGGCAGGGGTACTACTAAACTGAAAGAAACAAAACAAACCAAACAATTCAAAAGAAAACAAACAGCTCCATGCTGATGACCCAAACCTACATCATCTCAGATGATGAAAGAAGCCCCATACCGCAATAGGGGTGTTTGTGGGTGTGAGATGACCTTTCATTCTAAGTAACATGGCTGCATTAATTACAATCTACCCCCCATGTCTCTTCCCAATAAACTACTTCCAATAAGCTTAGAAGAAGCAACCCCATATAGTTTCCAGTGTCAATTGCACAATCCCTGTCACTTGCTGCCAGCATCTCAAAAATGCCACGTTACAGTCACAGCTACGATTTTACAAGTACGTATTTTGTTTGAATATTGACAGGTTATTTAATAAAACCTCTTTTTACACACTTAAGAGAAATAGCACACATCACCACGATACTGCGCTATAAAATATAGCTGTACCTTTCTATCATGGTCCTATATAAATGTTCTACTTCACTGTCTAAAAGAGCCTACCAACTTATCTCTTCAGCGAGAAGATGACACAACAGAACAGTGTCACCAAGAGATGACTGCTTCCAGTTTTATTTGTTAAAGAACAAAGAAAACACACAGCAACTATAAACATGCAAGAAACAGAAGTTATTACCAGAGACTGTAGTAACTCATGTCTTTTAAAAGCCCTCCTGGATAAATGTGGCAGTTTAAAAAGTCTTTCTTTGTCTCTACAGAAGTTTTCCAAGTTCTCCTTCTGTGTACATGGACTTGGTAGAGGTTTAACTGGAGATGTTGAAGGAAATCTGTAATGAACAGAAAAGATGTTAAATATATTTGGACTAGATTAGAAACATTAGAAGTCACTTAACCAAAGCCATACCCTGATTCCATACAATTCTGAAGAGATCCAGGAAATTAACAGTGCTCTTTAGAACACTGCTTCGCATTATATTATAAATTAGCTTTGGGCTACTTTTGTTGAGTCCGAAGTCAAACTGAAGATACTTAGATATTTATACAGCACTGAGACTGGAATTTGAGAAGTGAGGGCCATTAATACCTTTAACTTCAAAATTTAAGATAGGCTCTTTTCCACTTGGTTTTCTGTAAAATGTACAAGAGGAGTAAACACAGGCCTGGTAGCACAGCATGGAGCTACTACAGTAAGTTCTCTTTGGCTTCCCTTCAAAGCACTTGAGTGCAGCACACATGCCTCCCAGTGAAAATCCTGGCTAGACAAAGGCATGTAAACAGCCCTCAGCACACAGGATGTATGGTTTGTACTGCAAATCAGAGTAAAACAAATCGTGAGTGGAAATGGTGCCAGTGATTAACCTATGGCTGAACTGCTCAACTCAAAGCAAGATAGCTTTGTGAATCTGAGCATAATGACTTTGAAATAAAATTCCCAACCTGAAGAGCAATGTTAACTGGTCTTTACTTCAGTACCTGTATAGTGCACTGTTGTCTTCTAAGCTTTCAGATCCCCATCTCCCTTTTATATCTTCAATTACATGATTCTTGAGAAACTTTCTCAATAACTGAATAGTCTGCTGCCTAGTAACTTCAGGACCAAAATTGCTGTTATTCCTTAGCACTTCATGGAGCCAGTCTACAGCTTCTGATGCAGTGAAACAGCTTCCATGTCTCTTGAAATGTTGCCTGTGTTTCCTTAGAGGCATGCCTGCTCGGAAATACTTTGTAATTTCATTCCACTGTATGAGAAACAAACAAGGAAAGAATGCAAGATCAAAGCCTGACACTGACCATTATAACTGTCAACTAAAGCAGCGTTACATTAATAAGCATATAAACAAAATCACAACTTTAATACTAACAAATATTGACAGCTATCCTAAGCAATCATAGAATGACTTGGGTTGGGACCTTAAAGCTCATCCAGCACCAACCCCTGCCACAGGCAGGGACCCCTTCCACTGGAGCAGCTTGCTCCAAGCCCCTGTGTCCAACCTGGCCTTGAGCACTGCCAGGGATGGGGCAGCCACAGCTTCTCTGGGCCATCACCCTGGGCCAGCGCCTCTGCCCAAGAGATTGTGAATGCTCCATCCGCGGCAGTGTTCAAGGCCAGGTTGGACAAATCCTTGGGTGACCTGGTTTAGTGTGGGGTGCCCCTGCCCGTGGTGAGGGAGTTGGAACTGAATGATCTTAAGATCCTTCCCAACCCGAACTGTTCTATGATTCTGTAAGAGCTCAGCTCAGTCTCCCCTGCTGGGGCAGGTTCAAGCCATTGCCCTTGGCCTGCCCCTACAGGCCCTTGTCCCAAGCCCCTTTCTCTCCAGGTTCCCTGGAGCTGCTCTCAGGTCTCCCCTTCAGGAGCCTTCTCTCCCCCAGGCTGCCCCAGCCCAGCTCTCTCAGCCTGGCTCCAGAGCAGAGCTGCTCCAGCCCTCGCAGCAGCTCCATGGCCTCCTCTGCCCTCGCTCCAACAGCTCCACGTCCCTCTTGTGCTGCTGCCCCAGAGCTGGAGCAGGGCTGCGGGGGGGGGGTCTCCCCAGAGCCCAGCAGAGGGGCAGGATCCCCTCCCTTTACCTACTTAATGTAGAAGTAGCATTATGGAAACAAACCTCAGATTAAAAACATACATAAGCGTTTCATTTAGGATTATATCTTGTTTTTATCTGAGAACAAGGTTATAATTTCACAAACATAACGAGTCTTATTGACTGTGTCTGCTCATGCCCGTGTACATCAGCTCGGGTTCCTGAGGCACTGTCAAGCTACCGCAGCCGTCAGGCACGGGGTGAATACAGCCGGCAGGGCACTAAGGTCCCGTTTTAAACTCTTTTCTCACACAAAAGCAGACACACTGCAGCTGGCAGGCTCCTTTCCCAAGCTGTCACACAGCGTTCCGCGAGCAGGGCACTGCCAGCTCCACAGCCCTCTCTGGGGAGGGTCGCAGGGCCCACACAGCCGGGTCCCCCCTCACGGCGCGCCGGCAAGGCCGCAATCCGCTTGCCCGATGGGTCCGGAACAGCTAACGCTAACCTGTGCTTTACCCTCGGGTAAAGAGCCCCGGACATCTTTGCTGCAGGCACCGACCTCCCTCCCGCCGCCCCACCAGCCCCCCCCCGTCCCGTCCCGCCGTCCTCACCAGCTTGGTGGCTCGGTAGGGCCCCGGGGCCGCGGGCCGGCTCTCCATGGCGGGCAGCGCAGCCCCTGCGGGCCAGCCCGAGCCGACCCCGCCCTCCGCGCGTCAGCCCAACGGCCTCCGCCCCACGGTTTGAATTGGGGGCGAGGCAGCGGATTGGGCGAGGAGGTGGACACGTGGTCCTGGTCTAATGCAGGGTGCGCTGTGTCCCGGTAGCGCGCACCGGCGGCCGGCGATGGGGCCGTGTCCCGGTAGCGCGCACCGGCGGTGTGCCCGTGTAACGGGGGCTGCGGAGCCGCTGAACCCTCCCTCGGGTTCCTATACACGGGCTTGTGAACGAACCGCGCTCTTCCCGGGATACCTGTTTGGTTTGCCCGCGCGTGATGGCGGTGCTCCGGGATACCTTCCCTGCAGTCACGGAGTAGGGAAGTGTAATAGAAGCCACACACAAGCACGTAGAGCCACCGCAAGTCAGTTCTCTGTGCTTATTTGTTGATGCAAAAAAACCAGGCTGGCGTTACACGACTTGGTTTTCACAGGCAATACTTCAAGAAGCAAGTCTGGCTTGCACAGTTCTTAGGTTATGGAATCCCAGCCTGGTTTGGGCTGGAAAGGACCCTTAAAGCTCCTCCGGTTCCAACCCCTGCCACGGGCAAGGACACCTTTACTAGAGCAGCTTGCTCCAAGCCGCTGTGTCAAACCTTGAGCACTGCCAGGGATGGGGCAGCCACAGCTCCTCTGTTCCATAGCTTCCACATGCCTGCCTGAACACATGGCAACTGCTTTTAGGAGAAAGCACGTTCTTTCAAGTACCCTGTCCCAGCCTGTGTATTTCCTATAGACACAAGTGTACCAAAGATCACCCCCCAAAAAACCCCTAACAACCCAACAGAAACCGACCCCTAACAACCTCGCAAACACTGCACTACCACACTCCCATGTTTCTCTTTTTAGTGTTCTCTTTCTTACGGCTTGTAGACCAAGCCCGCTTGTAACCTGAGAGCTATCAATACCTCATGAGGATTTTAGCACCTCTCAGTACGGCCATCGATCACTCAAATATTTTAGGCTCGTCACTTAAATGTCCTTTATAGCCAGCAAAGACATACAAATGCCTCAGACACTTTTATAAGAAGAGATAAAAACACTACTGCTATGAGGAAACACACCAGCATCACAAGGAGATTGAAGCAGTAAAACCCAAACTTGCAGCCTAATAAAAAGAAGGGAAATAAAAAGCCAAAGCACCAAGACACAGCCACCTTGATTGGATCACCCAGCAGAACTAGGGCAGCACCGAGAAAACCTTTCTCATTTATAAACCCTTCTAAAAAGGGGGTTGTATGTGCTTAAGAAACTAATTGCAGGAGCCAAGCAAAGCTGGCTCTGAGTCAGATCTATGAGCTGTAGCACCTGCTGGTAAGCCAGGAGTTGATTCAGGAGTCAGGGGTGTAAGCAAGTCAGAATTCAGTGAAGCTGTGTTACTTACGTTTTGCATCCGATTAGGAGAAGAAAGATGCGTATTCTCTCCCTAGTTCTAAGAACCTCAGAGCTGCTCTTCATCACTTACATATTTCCATAACTCACCTCCTGTTTTCCTTTCTAACAAAACTGCCTGATGAGCGGTTGCCAAGCCAGAGAGTGGTATTGATTTTCCAAATGGCCCAGGCTCTAAACCTGCTCAAGAGTATAAATCAATTTACTGATTATCTTAGGGAAATCTCCACCAGTAAAGCCTGCAAAAAGCAATGACTCCAACTGCTTCACTATGGATCCCTTCCCATACTCCTTCTCTCAGGTTATACAATGGTGGTTGCAGTAACTAGAAAGGTCCTTGAATTGCATTCAACCTCCTGCCTGGAAATGATCTAATATGTTTTGTAAAACTTCATATCTTAGATCAAGTAAAGAGATTTTAGGGACATGCCTGGCAAACAGTTGTGACAATTGCAATAATCTGGGAACTACTGCAGTCCATCTTCTTTGCACTAGTGTAAGCAGTGTTACACTCTTGTAGCTTAAAGTGCTTTAATTCATTTCCCAGGGGACAAAAGTAGTTTGTTCTGCTTTTACAATTCAATTCCAAGTCTATTCTTGCTTGTGGTTTTTCCTGCTTAAAGAAAAATTGCTGCACGGAGGCAGGTGTTCTGTGCTGTTACCACTGCACAATCATGAATAGATGCAATCAACTGGAAATATAAGAAGTCTCTTAAAGTGATAGGGGAGTACCTTCAGGTCACTAAAAATATTCTTCGAGTCAGTTTTATGGCTTTACAATGAGATTTCCTTACCTTTCAGTGGTTTTCTCTCCTTTATTCTCATTAGAGAATGCCAACTGTCTGTACAAATACCAGCCCATGGTAGCTATAGGAGGGCATTGGTAACTCTTCACATATGGAGTTCTGCAAAACATGGGAAGGAATGTCATGGGAAGAGTAAAGTTTTATTTTCTGCTTTCCTATTTATAATTGTTTGATGTTGGTGTCTCCTACTACTACTAACAGTAGCAGGTAAAATAAATAGAGAATGAGTTAATTTAAAACACAAGGTTATAGTTGCCCCTCTGGATTGTTTCTCATTCTGTTCCACTAAACAGATGAGGAAGGATGACTGCATATGCTGTAGGTCTTTGTTTAACTGGTTTTAGACACAGGAATAAAGCCAATTAGAAGTGCCAAGTGATCTCCTGATGTTTAGTGCAGCTGAATTAACATTCTTGCCCTTAAGTTCCAACAGAAAGTGATTTTAAAACATAAGAGAACAGATTATGGGGACTGCCTGTGATAACTTGAGCTTTCTGTGTTTGTCATTAAGGAATACAAACACATTTACAATGTATATTTACATCCCAGTCAGCAGGAAACCCAGGAGCGTGGCCCAGCACAGTGTCTATGAGTGCTGTGAAGGTATCAGAGCATGTTTTGTTAATGTGCTGCTCCCCTTCTTCCATGCACATCTCTTTAAATTCTGCTGTAAGGGGGATGGCTTCTACACTCACAGCAGGTGAAACAACTTGCCACGTATTTAGTAAGATAAACAAGAAGCCTAAAAATGCGTAGAGGTTGAAAGATTGAGTCCTTAACAGAGTTCTCACTGTGTCATTGAGGTAACGAGATAAGAACTCAGCTGTTTATGTTTCTGGATGAAGCGTTTAAGCATTGTTTTGCCCCCAAGAACATGATTCTTTGAGGATATTAAACAGCGAGGGCTGGAATTTTTTGTCCATGTGTAGTAACAGATTCTGTAAGAGCAACACATTATAGACAAAGGATCTAATCCAGGCAGGATGTGCCTGGGGGAAATCCACATAGAAGACAAACTGCAGCAACTGCCATCATTTCATTACAATATCATTGAGTTTCCTTTTTTTTTTTTTTCCTTAGAAAAGCAACTCTGTGGAATTTACCAGCTTTCAGATGGCAACACTTGAGCTGACCTACTGCTTTCTGGTGATGGAATGGCTGCTTTTATAGTGACACTGCAGACCCTTCTTGGAAGGATCAGTGTGGGAGTAAGAGTAGATGAAAATGCCTGAGAAGGTTATCATAGAATCCCAGCCTGCTTTGTGTTGGAAGGGACCTCAGAGCTCCTCCAGCTCCAACCCCAGCCACGGGCAGGGACCCCTTCCACTGGAGCAGCTTGCTCCAAGCCCCTGTGTCCAACCTGGCCTTGAGCACTGCCAGGGATGGGGCAGCCACAGCTTCTCTTGGCACCCTGTGCCAGCGCCTCAGCACCCTCACAGGGAACAGCTTCTGCCTCAGAGCTCAGCTCAGCCTGCCCTCTGTCCTATCACTACAGACCCTTGTCAAAAACCCCTTTCCAAGCTTTCTTGTTGGTCCTTTTGGGCACTGGAAGGAAATGATAAATTTTACTTTACCATGAAAATGTGTATGCAAGAATCTGAGAGAATCTCAGTTTGGAACTGTATCTTTTTCTGCTCTTGTTGCACTTTACCTCATGTAGACTCAGTCACTTGTACATAAAACCACTTAGAGAGGAGGCTTGAGCATAGAAAAAGAATGAACCAAGTAAGTAGGGTAAATCCTGCTGCTGCTCAGCCTTGAATGGTTGCTCCTCAGCAACTCAGGATCCTCAAGCATTTTCCTCTCCCCTGCAAATGTTGAGGGATTCTATGTGCTCTCATTCTCTAAACCCAAGCCACCTGAGCACCGTGTTCTTTTTGCTCTGAATGAGGAGCCTGCTCAACTTGCACCTTATGGATACAGAGAAACACCGGGCACTTTCTTTTTGCTCAAGTTTCCTGTCATTCAGTGCGCTGACCTAACCCCCACCTTCTCCCTTCCTAATGAACTAATAAGAGCCTCATGAGCTGCTCAGACTCCACCCTCCATCTTCATCCTCACCCTCATCCTCACCCTCATCCTCACCCTCCTTTGGATCCCACCTGTGGAGTAGTGTGCTGGTTAACAGAAACGAAGCAGTTCTCTGCCTCCTGTTTGGAGGCTTTGCTTGAGAGAGTTGTCCTGCCAGTCTGCCTGAGAGTAAACCCTGAGATTCAAAGCTGTTGTGATGCCAGGTAGGAAAACGTTGCTCAGTTCATCATTGGTTTTCATCCTGTTTCTTCAACACAAGCTTCTTAGCTGCTCTTTTTGCAGCTTTTTGTGGAAATGCGCTGGTGCTTTGTAGAAATCATGACAAAAACCTGGCAGTCTTTAATAATATTATGGGTTTTAAGGTGCACAATCCCTTAGCCTTGTAGCAGTTGAATTTGTATTTGTATCGTTACTTCAGGAATCTAAATAGCTCTTGGAATGTAAATAACTCGTTGGCTGAATAAAGATATTTAGAAGGCATGTTTGGAACAATGTTAGTGTAGAAATAATCATTTAACAGCTATCTATTATTATTAATTGCTCTAAAGGAAACAGTTTTAAGTGGATGAGAGGGGTGTGTGTAACAGTGTAAGTAGATCTAGCAGGAGGAGTTGTAACATGAGCATGATGCTACTATAGAGCCTCTTTGCAAGAGAATCCAAGTACGTGCAAACAATTAGAATGCGTGTGAAGCTCTGTGATCTTTGAATCCTCAAACGCTGAGCTTGGAGCTCAGTTGATGTGGGTTAGCTTCAAGTACAAAGCCTTATGGCAATATTTAATCTATAATTAACAACTAGTGCTTGCAACCATCCTAGATGAAGGCTGCAGCTTTAATGAAAGCCTGTTTCATTTTTAATAGGGTTAAAAGATACTGCATATAAAAATGACATAGCAGTATCCATTTCACCTGCTCTGCCTGAGTCTGTTAAGCGTTGGCACTATGTATCTAAAGCTGTAGTTGTAAATAAAGCCTTTGTATGTGGAGACATGAGATGTCCTGACTTCAAACACACTTAATTAATACAGACAGTGTGAGCCTGGAGGTATTCTGGAGCCAATCTGGAATTAGAGCCCTTTTGCTTTGCCTTTCATATATTATGTATTATTCTGTCAAAGGGGTTTTATATCCTCCATGCTGATATCTTAATTAACTTGTGCTTTTTCTCCCCCAGCCATTTAGCTTAAGACTTAATTAAATAGTTGATATTAAGTATAGTTTAGTGAAGGGATTCAGGTGCGTTTGCTTCTTGCTAGCTTGGGTGCACAGGAGGAGCACTGAAGCTGCTTACTCACTCCATGGTGTTGGTAAAGCATGTTTACTTGCTGTGGGATCCAGCTCGTTCATCAGAGCACAGATCTACCTGGAGCAACTTCTCTCCAGACAGGAGGAAGTTCCTCTGGACATTTATCTCCTCTCTGAAAAGCATTTCCCAAATAGTTTTGGTTACAGCTATGATAAAACCACCCTCACCCCTGTATTGGAATGTTTGATGGGAATGTCAATGCTTTTTGCTGTCCTTGTTATGCTAATTTGTTAGCTCTTTGGAAATATGCGGTGAAATAAGGAACTGGTGATGTCCCAAACTATGCAATGACTTCATCTGGGGAGGCTGGACACCCTTTTACTTTCTCAGTAAAAGAAAACAGAGGGAAAATAGCTAACTACATGGGGTTTCAATCAGTTTTTCTGGTCTGGAAGGGAGTAAGGATGGGTAGAGGATTGTAGCTCATTATACAGTGAAGAAAGGAAAGGAGCAGTGCATAGTCCTGCACCCAGAATGGGCTGCTCCCATTCACCAGTACAGTGTGGGGGCTGCTCATGAGGCAGCCTCCTGGTACTGGTGGGAGAAGGCCTCAGGAATGTGGCTATCCATAGTTAACAGGTTATGCTATGAAGCAGTGATCAGGGCTGTTTCCATCCTGGAAGGACTCTTATCTCTATTGATCCAACATATGTATGCCTGTGTGATTTGATTTTGGCATTGCTTAGTGGAGCTAAGCTGACGAATTTCCTGAGCTGATGAAACCATATTATTTCACCTCATGTCTTTCAGAAATATAGTTTCAATTGTACGCTGTTTACTGGTAATTCTGGCACAGTTATGTTTCTATGGCATGGAATCCCAAATAATCCATGGGCCCATGCTTTTCCAACAGCTCTGTGAAAACCTTGACTCCTGCATTGTGTGACATCTGCTCCTGAGATGGCTTTTAGAAGGCAAGGTGCAAACTGTAGGCTCCTTTTGGGTGTAACAGCAACTGAAAGTTTGCTCTGATGATTTCATATCTGTACTTGGTATGCCATGAGCTTTGATCTATGGTGTTTCTCTGGAAAAGCACTGACTTTCTCTTCATTATGTCTGTTCCTATAGTATTTATTGAACCCAATTGAATTACTTCTGTGCTCTAAAAGAACACTGATTTTTCTGACTGCTACAGACCTTTAAATAGTGGTTATTTAAGACAAAGGCGTTTTCTCCTTGCTTCCCTTGTCTGCCAAACTATTCTGTTAAAACCCCCAATGCAGCTCTAGTGGAGTTGGTCTGAAAAAGAAGCCTTTGCTGCAGTTGCTCGCAATTTGCTGCTTCTCGTTTGAGCTGCATCCCAGCTGTGCCCGGTTTTCCTCACAAATGCGTTCATCAGATCTATTACCCTACAAATGTGGAGCAGCTGCTGCTCAAACCCAGCCCCATTGCACATGCCCTCTGCAGCTTTACTCAACTCCAAACGCTCTGTTACTAAAGCATTCATTTGGTCACAGCCATTCTCACAAAGTACACANCTTGAGACCTTACTTGGAGTATTGTGTGCAGTTCTGGTGTCCTCAACATAGGAAGGACATGGAGCTGTTGGAACAAGTCCAGAGAAGGGCCACGAGGATGATCGGAGGACTGAAGCATCTCCTATATGAAGACAGGCTGGGAAAGTTGGTGCTGTTCAGCCTGGGGAAGAGAAGGCTGTGGGGAGACCTCCTAGCAGCCTTCCAGTATCTGAAGGGGGCCTATATGGATGCTGCGGAGGGACTCTTCATTAGGGACTGTAGTGACAGGACAAGGGGTAATGGCTTCAAACTTAAACAGGGGAAGTTTAGATTTGATATAAGGAAGAAATTCTTTCCTGTGAGGGTGGTGAGATGCTGGAATGGGTTTCCCAGGGAGGTTGTGAGTGCTCCATCCCTGGCAGTGTTCAAGGCCAGATTGGATGAAGCCTTGGGTGGCATGGTTTAGTGTGAGGTTTCCCTGCTTATGGCAGGGGGGTTGGAACTAGATGATCTTAAGGTCCTTTCCAACCCTAACTATTCTATGATTCTATGATTCTATGACAATACCAACTCACTCTTACAATAAATCTGTACCTAGTACACTTGTACTTGGAAAACTGTCTCGCTGTTGAGGAAATAGGTTGAATACCATGGAAACAAACAAACAAACAAAACCAGCAGAAATACCCAAACCTCAAACCTTTCCATACAATGCAGAATCTCTGCAACAGTGTGCTGTAATTGAAAAAAAATAAAAATCCATTTACTTCATTATGTTAATTATTGGATTTTCAGTAGGGAAACTCATTTATTCATTTAATTTCATTTACCCTTTCTCAGTCCTCATAGGAAACTGTATCATTTTGCCTTTTTGATGAAAGATGTATAATATAGAATAGCAAAGATAAAATATGGCCAGCCTTACACAGAAAGCAAATAAGTGTTATGTCTTTGTTTCAAAATTTTCAGTAGGATTCTTTAAGAGTTTATAATTGTTGAAACCCTACTTTAATAATCTTAGGTGTCTAGTGACTGTGTTCTCAAATTTTATATACTACCATTTAGCTAAGTTTGTGTTTGTCCGTGACTTGGTGCCATGTGGCAGTACATATTTCCTTTTCTGTTTCTGTTACCATTAATGCCTCCATGAAAGTTATTGTTTAAAACTTAAGGAGACAGGATGACTTTGGAGGTAGAGAATATGGTAGTGCTGCAGCAAATTTGTAAGAGAGGAAAAATGGAGGTGGCTGTGGCCTATAACGAACTTGAGGAGGCAGCAGCTTTTGCATCTAACTGCAAACTCACCATGCATGCCTTGTCAAACACCAGAAGCCACAGCAGATCATTGCAGCTAGTTACCATCTTCTGAGCCAAGAAAAAGATGTGAAGAACCATCTGTTCATGGATGGTGGAGAAATAAGAGGTCATGGGCTTTTGTGTGCTAATTTGACAGACCACGTGCACACCCTTCTGCTGCTCCTGCTATGAACTGAGCTGCATCTGGCAATGGAGGGCAGCAGGCAGTTCAGCCTGCCAGCTTTGTCGTGAACCCCTGCTGCGGAGTCAGCAAGAGCTTGCCTGCCCATGCCCCTTAAATTCAGGTGCCCTACATGGTATCTGCATGTGGGGCACCTGCATGGTACTGTCAAGAAAGGGGATGTTGATTTTTCCAATCTACGATCCTAAAGGTTTTGCGATGGATCTGAACAGACTCTTCTTGAAAGTACCTCCAAAGCTCATGATTTAGTCACAGGAGGCAATTCAATTTTATGTTGCTTAAATAAGTCCAATATTTCTCTGACCTGAGGCATTTTGTTCCTACTTGACACAATAGTGAAAAAGAAAAGCAAGCAGAGCTAGTGGTCAGTAATTATCTCTCAAAATTCCTATTTTATCCTCAGAACAAAATCAAACAAGAAACAAAAAAGAAAGAACTTTCCTTTCTCCCAGGATAAAAAATTTTGTGTTTAAAAATCTATTTGTCCTTCTAAAATACAGATCTTAAAACTGGAATACTTTCCCAACAGGATTATTTTACAAACTCAGTTTCCTTGGGTAACATTTTCTGTGATTTTTATTCTAGTTATGTCTGCACAGAAGCCAATAAATACATAAATTTTATATTTTGGATTCTAAATCATATAATATAGTTTAATAACAGAAGTACTGTCCTATGTGGTAGTGAAAACTCTGAGATTCAATAATGAAGCATGCATGCAAGTTACAGTGAAATATACATGCACAAGTGCTCACCTAGTTATGTTTAAGAGTTCACTGTCGGATTTTTAACGTATAAAATCACTGTGCTCTAGAAGACGAACTAAATGTTTATTGCATGTCCCAGATTTTCACTAAAACTGTCGATAAAGGGGAAATGGATTAAGAAATAACTATTGGACCCAAAGGCCTTTTGCATTGGGTCTCTGGTGAGTTTTACAATAATACTGGCTACACAATGTGGTGTACTGCAGAAGTCTACTAAAGTAAACAGTGCCTGCATTTCTGTAAAATTGAAGGCTTGCTGCAGAGAAATTCACTTTCACAGACTGAAAGCTGTGTAGCTTTTTTTTTTCCTGTAGAATTATATGGTATTTATATAGGTTTGCTGTGTGAATGTCACCTGTTCCAGCAGGATGATTTATTCACATCATTCTAGTAGCCATGGTAGAAGGATTTACTGCCTCATGCTAGGAGAGTAATATACTGTCTCATTTTCACTCTGGCTAGTGAGGAAGAGAAAATGAGACAAAATTATCTGAGCAATAAGGAAAAAGTACATCTTTTGTTACGGATGTGTTTTACAACATGCAGCGATGTGTTGTATGCATACAGCAGCATACATTAGTGTGCTGCACAGGAGTCCAATGCCAGCAGAAAAGGTCTAGATACAGCAAAGAATAATAGGATGGAATTTAACAACTTCTGAGTTAGCAGTGGAAACTTTCGAGAATGAGCTAGTAGGAAGAGACTTGCATTAATGGAGACAAAGGCAAAATATGCTTCAGTGCTAAAAGCTAAATTGCAAAGCAGGTTTCTGATACAAACCAAAGGTTCAGACAAGGAGAAAGTCTTCTGAATATACAGTGTGGTGCAAACAGAGGAGATGAAGGGAGGGCAAGTTTTGGAGGTTTAGAAAAAGCATGGAGGAGAATGTATAAGAGAGGTCAGGAGTCTACCTGGATCCTTAAGAGACAAAGTTTTATTTTGCTTTTTAAAATACCACAAAAGCCAAGAAAAGTAATTGATAAGGTGCAGCTTCTGGATAGCAGAATATATGGCACTTGCCATGCGGTGTACTTACTGTGAAGGCTTTAAGAGAGGATGAATAATAGTCGGGAAGGACTTCCAGTCTGAAAGTACTCAAGGAGACAGTTAAAGCAAACAATGGCAATGCAGGAAAGAACTGTAGTGAGGTTTCAAGAGTGGGGGTAGGCTTTCTCATAATAAAAATGATATGAAGAAAACTCATTTGTTAACTATGAAAGCCTCTCAAGGCTTTTCTAATAATAGTGCTCTAAGAGCAAAGGCAGAGTCTGAGATTCAGAGCCTAATCAAGGTGCTCTGAAGAAAATAATAATATCCTGTTGTTGACTAGCCCTCTAATTTATCTGAGATACATAAACAAAAGCAAAGCTTAGGGAGAAGAAGATACAACAGAATGCATCAGCCTGTAAAGATAAAATTAAAACACTATTGTTTCTGTAAGTTCTCACCACTCAAAACAGACCTAGATTTAGATAGCTACATCTCATATGCACTGCAAGGGGAATGTAGTTTTAAATCTGAGGCAGTTGGGTGTGGAGTCATCTAGATTTGGAGGAGAGCACAGTTTCATTAAATGGAAAGGGAAATGGTGCAGATAAACAGCTGAAAGGCAGACCTTCCTGACTTTTTCATTACTTTGGGATTCACAGCTTGAATTCTGTCTTAAACCTGTATTCCCATTTTTAAAGGAGTGGTACATGAGTGCTCCTGTGACATGACAGCTGTTCTACACGAGGCCACATTTTGTCATAGTAGGTAACCCTCTGAGGACTAATTGTGGAGTTTGAGGTTTTCTTTACCTTCTCTTTGAGATTTGATGCGGAATAATTGGAACAGAACAGGAATCCAAATTTTTCCCCCACGATGTTTAATTTGTCCAGCTCCTTTTGCCATCACTCTCCAGCGTACTAGTCATTAAAGAGTTTTTGCAGCTTTAGCAGCACTAGTAATTTGTATTATCTTTTACCTTGCATGTTAAAGAGCCTTTGCTCTGTGTGTCTAGAGTAGGTACTAAATGCAGAGGCACAGAATTATCACAGCTGTTTCCTCATACACCAGCATCTGAGATAAGATGACAAAAAGATCTAGGAATTAGCTATTTAGGAAAATTTTGAAGATGACTGGAATAAAATGGAACAGCTGCTCTCTGTGGAAGCTGATAGCATTATACCAGAAGTAGAATTAGCTCCCTTTAAGCCAAATGTCTCTAAATTAGGAGCAGACCCAATAAAAAACTTGACTTAAATATTGTTGTGCTATATTGGGATACTGTAATGCTGCCATTTGGGGTTTGTTCCTGTGAAAGGAACCCAAAGGCCAGTTAGGTACACAGTTGTAATAGTCATTGTGTGAGGACTGTCTGGCACGTCAGAATAATATCCAAATGGCTAAAGCACTAAGCAAGGAATGCAATGAGTTGTTTAAAGCTGGTTACTCTGTGCCATCTCTTCAGGGCATGTGTCTATGATTATTCATTAACAGCAGGGCAAGGCTTAGCCTTTTCTTTGGAAGGATAGCTATTCCGTAGCATAGCTTGCTTTTTGGGTACATTTGAAAAGTTGAGCATTCAAAAAAGTTGTGTGTTCAATATTCTTCTTAGCCCCCATATTCCTAGCTATAGTCCTGTACAAGATTATCTTAGCCACCAACTTAGAAGTTACAATAAACAGGGAAGAGGGGCACCTTTAAAACCTTTTTAAAACTGAAAGAAGTAGGAAATTCATTTTCTGACACCTCAATGGCTATCACGGTAACCAAGGCAGCCACCCTTTTCTGGGTGCAGTACTGTCCAGCATGGCCCATCAGGTGCAATCAGGTGCAAGCAGAGCAGCTCTGCCAACCCAATCCCTCTTTGCTGGGAATGTGTAATATTAAAAGATTAAGTCAGAATGGTAAATACAGATTGATGATAACAAGGTAATTTATGAGATGTTAATTGGCATATGGAGTACATAAAAAAAAATGTATTACAGAATAGGAGGAATAGCAACTCTGTGTGTTAATACTGACAGTACAGAAAAAGCAGCACCTGACTATGTAACAGCCACAGCTGTGCTGCTACAAGGATTTTGTGCAAATTAAATGCAACCCGTATTTCCTGTACTGAGTATAATTTTTTACCTTAGATCTCATTTTCCATGTAACCTAGCATCTATATTACCAAGAGGAAAAAGAGAAGAAGATAAAATATCAGGAAGGATTGTGCTTAATATTGTATGTCAGCCTTTGTCATAGACACATGCAAAAGTATTAGAAGTGCTTTCTCATTGTTTTCAGCTACAGTGACCCAATAAAAAAGAATGTGGTTTATTAAAAATAAAACATTAAAAAGTTAATTGCGTGCACTTTATATGCACACATGCACTGTTTGTTTACACTATTGTGGAGATTCATACATTATATCCTCAAGCTTGTTATCCATGGGCCAGACGGTACTCTTACTTGCACCAGGTGAGGAGCCAATTCAGTATCCTTTCAAATGAAGCAATCAATGTAATATTGAATTGCATCCATCATTTGCTAGGGTTTGTCATCCAAATTCACTGAAGGAGCTATGGTACAAACTGCAGATCGTTCTGACTGTAATGAAAAAGATGAGCATATATTGTATAGCAGCAGGTAGACTCCAGTTCCTGGTGTTATCAGGACTGCTGAAGCTTTCTTGCATACAGAGTTTATACAGGCTACAAAAAATTCTGGGGACTAAAAATCATCTCACAAGATCTGAAAGACATGAGGCTTACACAAATATTCAGTGTTCTGACATGAAGAGGAATGAAGTAATGGTTAGGGTATTGTAAGGATAATTGGCCTGACACATGGAAGAGAGCATCCCAGAGGGTCTTGATCAAATTAGCTATTGTTTGTGTGAAGGACTGTCTCTGAGACATGATTCCACTTTACCTCCCTCATAATCATTTTCTGTCAGCTTGGTTACCCTATTTACTATTTCATTAATGATTATCAGTTACTCATTCTGGTCCTAGTTTTCTTATCTAAATTTACAGGTAAGGTGTTTTATTCTGATCTTGATCAAGAAAACCAGTCAGACCCTTTCATTAATTCCTTGTCATCTGGTTATTAGGGAACTATTTTAAAGCATACTACTAATCTGACACATACAGGAGGATTAAATGGCGATGTAGAGGTGTTTTTATGTTGCAAATTGTGCTCAACAATTGCGTAACATTGAAAGTATCATACAGGGATGCATCATTTCTAGCTAGACTGATTTTGTTTGTCACCAGATTATTGGATACTGTATCAGCTTTCAAGTTGTTCATCAAGAAGCTCTAACTAAAATTCTAAAAATCATGACCTAAGACTTGTGATTCTGAGCCACCTTGGCATGGAGAAGATTAGCCAGACATGTTGTGTCCCAGCTGAAAGACCTAGCTATTGTGTCATTTTGAAGAAGTACATTTTTCTTCCAGCAAGAATGCAAACATCTAAAAATCTGTAAAGAAATCAGAAATGGATATTTTGGGTTCAGTTATCTAATGGCCTAAATCAAAGCTCTTATTACTGAACAAAGAGAAGCTGCCTAAAGGTTATTTCATAATTAATCTAATTGAAACTTGTATTACAGACATGATCAGAAGTACTACTGATGTATGCGGGTTTTTGGCATGAAGACCAGAGATGAGGCTGAGAAGATCTGGTGGGTATAGAAGGAAATGCACTACAGTAGTCTGAGTCCTTCTTGGAGGAATGCATCCACAAATTAAATTGTATGTGAAGTAAAGCACAATTGAAAAGAAATGTATCATGACAAGCTATGTACATTTAAATTATGAAGGTTTTAATAGCTTACTAGAAAATCTTTGGGATTTATTTACTCTTATTTTTTTCCCCTCCTGCTTTCTGACATATTTATGGAATTTATATAATCTCAATCATTCCACTCTTACTGGAAGAAAAACCAAAATAATTTTGTTAATTCAAGTGTCACTCTGTGCTGTCGGTCCCATTATTTTTTTCTTTTAATAGACCATGCTTCTTGGTTTCATTCTCTTGTGATATTTGGGCCTAAGTTGCTTTAATATAGTCTTATTGATTATAGTCATTTTACTGTGTCCTTTATAAGAGCTAGAAGAATTTCTTACAATGTGCCAAATTCTGAGCTACATTCATAAAAAGATGTAGCATTGACATGACAGACAGATTCAACAGCTCCATTTTAGTTGTTAAAACAGCTGAACCCCACTGGGATTCAGCTAAATTTCATGTGTCTGCATGCTGCTTGGATGCAGATACACCCCAGGCTAAATTCTCTTTGTGGGGATCTCAAAAGCACAGCTTGAGGTGGGATAAGTGATGGCCTTCTTGGCTAGAGAGAAATTGCTTGATTGTTCCTGAAATTGCATTACATTTACATTCAACTGGTCTTGTTGGCTGAGCTTCTGCTCAGAGGCAAAGTTGTGTTACATGGCCATTACAATTTGTATGTTGAGTAGAACTGCATCAGTTTGGTATTCGTCAAAATGGTGGATAGCTTTTCTTTGGTCTTCTGATCTAAGTGGGTGTTGCCTATAGCAACCAGGGAAATACCTTTCCTGCTGGTTTTGTAGTGGAACCAGTGGATCTCTTCAATTTTTTGTTAAAAAATAAGAAAGTAACAATCTGGAAATAGTCAATATTTTTAATTGGAAATTTAAATTGGAAGCAAGAGATTAGGAGAGCATGTGATTTCTGCAAAACAGAGCAAAAAAATCAAGCCTTATAACTTCTGATGAAAATTTAATCTCAAACTTTAAGACTTTTTTTTTTTTTTTTATTTTTTCCAAATACCAGTTAAAACATCCATTTTAAATCAGGA